>MU225615.1:2740228-2751054 GCA_018584345.1 Thuja plicata | reverse complement strand
AAGTGCCCTTTTGGTGATCTCTCCATCCATCTTCTTCCAAAGCCCTTGTCAAGTTCAAGAATCCATTCAAGACTTGGTGTTGGAGATCTACAAGCAAGATATTGAAGACATCCTTCCATTCTAAATTCCATGTCTTGAAGCATACTTGTGGATCCACATATTTGAATCTACCAGAAGGACATTACAAGCAAGGTGAATTTGAGTTTTGCTTTGTTATTCTTTATGCAATCTTCAATTACATATATTAAGGTTAATTCCAAAACCAGGGTTTGACCAAGGAAAACCCATTTCCCCCAACAAACAAACATTTTTCTTGTAGGTACAAGTTTGGGACTGTAGATCCAAGGCCAGATCTGGATACCCTTTTCAGATTTCTTTCAGACTGTGAGAACAGGGACACTTTCGGAGTTGAGCAGATTGAGTTGGCAAAACTGATACAGGGTCGACCTTTTTCATAAGACAACATCGAAATAGAAAAATATTTCTGGGTTTTTTCCATCTCTCTATTCCGGTTCGATATCAACTGCCAGCATCTTCAGAAACAATCTACAGATCTCAAAAAATAGCGATCTTTGATCTACCATTTTGTAAGGTTGGTACTTTCTCCTATTATTTTCAATTACTGTCATTAATAATATTAATCAATCAATTTATAGAATTTAAGATCCCCTTTCTTGGTCTCTTTCCAAATATTGGATTCATTTGTGTATTAGCCCTTTGGGGTTGATCAAAATTGGATCTCTTATTTGTGTATTTGAGGGTGAAAGAAAGGAGCATCTTATCTTCCCTTAATCACAATCACAATTGCAATATACAATCAATCAAATTCAAGTAAGTGTAAAGTGGGGTTAAGGAAATCAACACAATTAACAATTCAAACCCTCTCCTTAAACCCCACAATTTTCCCCTTTACACTTTGGTACTAAAACTGCAAGTACTGCACACAGACTGAGACTTTCTCTGATTAATCCTTGCTATAACAAATCTTGTACTTGTTTATTGAGCTTTTCATTATTTTCTAGTGTCATCCTATATGTTTCTTTGTTAGGCAACTAGCTCCTGGTATCAAATCCATACAATGAATAATACTCCTCACAGGTGGTAATTGTTAGTAATAACTAAGAGGGGGGGTGAATCAGTGGCCTCAAAAATTAATCCTTAAATCAACCCTTCAAAACTTATATAACCACAAATTATTTCTCAAGTTATCTTCTGTCCTACAAGATGAATGCCTGGAATAACTTATATCAATTTACTACTTGTTAGATTGCTCTGTTAAACCTTCTTCTTTATGTCGATAAGCAGTCATATATTTATCGAATTATAGTAAATATGTAGAGTATACCAATATATCCAGCATGAATTATGTAAGATACAAAATTGTAAAGAAATGAATCATACACACATAACACGTGGATTTTAACATGGAAACCCTGTTAAGGGAAAAAACCACTGCGACTGGTACCCCAAATTTTCACTCTTTTGAAGTGAGCCCTGTTAAGAGCCAACCTTGTTAAAGGTTACAAACACACTGTTAGGTGTGACCTTGTTAGAGGATTTTATACATAGAGGTTGTCACTTAGTATCAGATATCTAATGCTACCATCCTTGAATTTGCTTCTTTCTTAGACTGTCAATAGGCATCGGGCATATCCAATGCTACTTTCATGAATCAACCTTTTTGGCACTCCTTGAGATGTACCTCAATATATAGAAGACTGTTAAGTCCTGCTCAGTTAAGAGATTTGATGCTTCAATGGTTAAACTAAAACATTATGACCTATTCATATTGCAACTTAAATTGTAGATTTTCATATCTATTTAAGTACATTACCTCTCTGACCAATGATCAATTCAATCATTGTGCTCCATACTCTCTGCTCCGTGATGTTGTGCTCACTGTTCGTCAATGTCTGCAGAATTCCTTAGCTCTTCCTTCAGCTTGTTTCATCAACACTGCATGAAGTTGTTCTTCATCAGTTTCTCTTCAGCATCCTCTTTCTATTCACTCCCCTTAATCCCCTTTTTTGTAAATGAATTAAGATTGTCTCTTATATAGACATAGTATTCATTATTTCTTGGTTCTTGATTCTTGGCGTGATAAATAATCCAGCCAATTTGATTTAAAGCATAACTCCTGATTTTTCTCATAGATATCTTCTTGCCAACTGTACAAATTATCTTTAAATCAATTACTTATCTCTGGCTTTATCTAGATGAATAAAACAATGATAAGTATTCGTTAACTCTATCTTTAGCTTCTTGCTAGCTAGGCATTTTGTCATTTTCTGAATTCTTTGTTTTGTCAGTCAATACTTCAGTTAGTCATCGGTGATAACTAACTGTTATGTCGGTGTGACTTCAGTTGTCGTTGGGATCTTCATCCTTGTCTTTTCCATTGGGCAACACTAAAATTTTGTCCGTCAGGTTACTCTGTGTTTTGCTCATCGGGCAACATTGTAACTCTAATCATTGATAATTCTTTGTATTTCTTTGTTGGGCAATACTGTGACTTTGTTCTTTTACTCTGATCGTCGGGTGCACTCTGTCAGTGTATTCAGTTACTTAGTGAATACCAGACTTGTATGCATTACTGGTTAGCATACCCTTGATTCATGAGTTCTTTGAAGTCTTTGGCAGTATCTCCATGACCATACAGATTATATTAAGTTGACATCAATGACAATACAATACATTAACTGATTTAATGCCTTGCACGATCATCAACCTAACATCTTCAAATATTTAATCAGTTACATGTCATTAATCTCTCCCTTTGGCATTGATGGAAACATACTATATTATCATACTATACTGTTTCTAATACAATATGAAATATACAGTTTCATCAAGCTTTCCTAATGTAACTATTACAAATGTCTGGTTTTCGGTAAGCTCAAGTAGCTTTGATTTGATTCTTGCATGCTTTCTATCTATCTTCAATCCCTTCGCTAGATGGATGTAGAATCTTTCTTTCTCTGGTTTGATGTGTTCTCCTTCTGTGTCAAACTCTCTCCCTTTGACTGTTCTCCTTTCTTTTGATGTTTTCTATTTCACTTGTCAACAACTCTCCCTCTGTATAATATTTCCATACAATCTCTCTCCCTAAGGATATAATCTCTCCCTGTTGGAGTAATGTGATAATGGATAATCTCTCTCCCTTTCCAAAAGGATGTGATAATATGGATAATTTCTCTCCCTTTGACAAAAATTCCAAACAAATATCTCACAAATATTTGACATTAATGTTAAGCAAACTTTTCTCTCCATCCATAATATATTCCTTGAATTTCCCTTTATCCATCATCAATACAAAAATATGCTCTAGTTCTTGGTGATGATATATACTTGTTTGTATATAGATATAGCTTTGAAGTTCATCTCTTTGCTTGCATCAATCATGAATGATATTTTGATAATATGCAGACTGATGTAGCCTTCTAGTCAGCTTACTGACCAGTAGACAAGGGTCTGACCCCTAGTCTCTTTCTCAAGTACTCAAATGTATAATTAGGTAGTGGCTTGGTGAAGATATCAACCAATTGTTCTTTTGATTGCACATACTCAAGTATCACCTCCTTTGCCTGAACTTGTTCTCTCAAATAATGATACTTGATGGAAATATGCTTTGTTTTAGCATGCATGACTGGATTTTTGGAAATGTTAATTACACTTGTATTATCACAATAGATAATTACTGGTTCTAAAATTTGCATATGCATACCTTCCAGTAACTATTTGATCCATGCAATATTTGAGCAGTTTGCAGTAGCAACAACATACTCTGCTTCTGCAATAGATTGTGAGATGCATCCTTGTTTCTTATTGATCCATGTGACAAGTCTGTCACCCATGAAGAATGCTCCTCTAGTTGTGCTCTTTTGGTCATCAATGTTTCCAGCCCAATCAGCGTTGATAAAGACGTGAAGTTCAAATTTTCCTTCTCTTCTATACCATAAGCCATATTCTTCGTTATTCTTCATATATCTTAGGATTCTTTTCACATCAGTCATATGTGACTCTTTGGGATTAGCAAAAAATCTAGCAACTATTCCTACTGCATGTGCAATATCTGGTCTAGTATATCCAACATACATGAATTTTCCAATCATTGATCTGTACAAAGTTTGATTTACCTGTGATGACTTGTCTTCCTTTGTCAGTTTGTATCCAGTTGCCATCGGTGTTCCAACTGGTTTGGATTCTTCCATCTTGAATATTTTCAGTACTTCTTTGATGTACTTGGATTGTGTAATGAAAATACCTTCTCCTTTTTGCATGATCTATAGACCAAGAAAGAACTTGATCTCTCCAAACATAAACATCTCAAATTATTTTCTCATCTCATTTTCAAATGATTTGCATAGCATATCATTGCCTCCAAATATGATGTCATCAACAAATATCTCAGCAATCAAAGTGTTAGCATCAGTATCTTCCTTCAAGTAAAGATCATTGTTTTCACTAGTTCTTACAAATCTAATACTTATAAGATAGTAATGAAGTCTTTCATACCAGGCTCGGGGTGCTTGTTTCAATCCATACAGGGATTTGTGAAGTCTACATACCATGTCCCTCTTGTCTAGACCAACAAACCCTTCTGGTTGTTCAATGTATACCTCTTCTTCAAGTATTCCATTCAGGAATTCAGACTTGACATCCATTTGATATACCTTGAATCCTTTATACACAACATAAGCAAGTAATATTATTACTCCTTCTAGCCTAGAAATGGGTGAAAAGGTCTCTCCATATTCAATTCCTTCTTCTTGTGCATACCTCTTGCATACTAGTCTTGCTTTATTCTTTGTGACTTCTCCATTCTCATTCAGCTTATTCCTGAATATCCATTTTGTACCGATGACATTCTTTGAAGGCATTATATTTTTCCATTAGTATACTTAGAGAAAACATGATCTGCACCATCGGTTTACCCTACATTGACAGACAGGGCACAACAATATCTGATGCCAATGTTACCCGACAAACACTGTTAAGTGTTACCAGATGACAAAGAGAGAAACGATACCCAATGAGTAACAATAGTGCTACCCAATAGTACAGCAAAGAGAGGAAATTGATAGATACATGGAACCTAACAATCAGTTCAAATCAAGGAACACTGACAGACTACAAGTTCAAACCGACAACCAAGAACCGGCAGTCAGTTACATCCTACAAAAAGTGGATCTGACTTTCCACGTCAAATAAATCACTGAAGTTGTATTTATAACTTCTTGATTTGATTTTAAATCCATTATGTGCAGAGGAAGCAATGTAATCTTTATTGTTTTAATCTATTTTACTATTTTAAAACATGCAAACTAAAGATCAAGGTCAAGCTGTAAACCTTAGATCTGAGAGTTAACATTGTAAAATGTGAATTCCAAGATAGGTCAAAATACTTGTATCAATAGATGCTCAATCCATTAATAATGAGAGTTTTTGAATGAGGATAGTAGCCATGCAGAGAAACTAAAGACCAGACAGAGAATTCATGCAATAGAACACAAACAGACTCAAATCAGTTTTCAAGAACAGAACAGAGGCTACCGACAAGCAGAGAAAAGGTATTCATCAATCACTTAAAGGTGATATTATTATTGTAAAGGTTTTAATGGATCGGTAAATCAGAAATAGTAGATTGCATATAGTCAGGTCAACATTTGTACTCATTCTAACAAGAGTAGTACACTAATGAAATCTTTTCAAGAAAGGTGGGCTTAACAGTCCTATTGTAAATCTCATAACTGTGTGCACACTTAAATCAATGTTGCTAAAGCTCTTAACAAAGTAGATCTTAACAGGTCTCCACCTTAATACTCTTAATAGGGTAGATCATCAGAAGTGATCAAATTGTAAGCCTTAACCGGCTCCCTTTGATTCTGTAGATAGTGAAGTTTTGTGGGTGCCATCCCCACCGCAGTTTTTACTTCCTAACAGGAGTTTTCTGTGATACCATATCTTATGTTATGTGTTGTAAATTTCATGAATTTTTCTATGAATGATTGAAAACTACTAAAGCTTGTGAACAAACAATATATGCATAAGAAAGAATAACAGTAATGGTTGGTAAATTAGAATTGAATGATCATTAATGATGAATTGAGTAAAGTGTTAAAAGTTTTAGAGGTACTGATTCACCCCTCCCATCTCAATACTACTTCCCATTAAGTCCAACAATTGGTATCGGAACTAAGTATCTTCTTGAAAAGCTTAAAGGCTTAAGAGAAAAGATCATACAATGGAGAAGTACAAACTTGATAAGAATATTGAGAACAAAAAGCTTGAGATACAGATGTTATATGAGTAGTATAAAGAAGCAAGAATCAAAATGAGAGAGTTGTTGGATGAAAGAAAAGGTATGGCTACCAGGAATAGTGAAAAAGACTATCAGGAAGAAGAGAATCCAGATTTCTTTAAATCTTCAGGATCAAATGCAAGTAATGTATTAGATACATCAAAAGATGACATCACAAATCTAAAGGAGATCAACCTACATCTGACAGAGAAAATAAAGATTCTACAAATTGGTCAAGAGACCCAAATGGTAAGAATGATTGATGTGATGAGTTCTGGCAGACAAGCTGAAACAGATAGAACACTTGCTATTGACGATAGAAGGAAGATTTTAGAGAAACTACAGGAAAAGGAAATAGAAATTCAAAGACCTGTTGAGCATCACGATGATCTCACAAATTAGATTATCCTTATGAGTCAAGAAGCAAATAGAATAAATGTGGAACTCATTGAGAGAATACAGATTATCGGTGAACTAAGAGAAGAAAATGAAAAGCTAAAGCATGAGGTTAGAATTTAGCAACAACATAATGAGATTATCAGAAAGGCTAAAGAAAGGAATAAAAGAATGGATGACTTTCTTGAAGGACAACAAAGAGTCATCAACAACAGCGGTATAGGCTTTACCAAAAATGGAGAATCATCAAATCTAGAGAATGTTTACGAAAATCAAAGACCAAGGAGGCAGGCATGAAAGCACTGTGGAAATCAAGGGCACACATCAAATAAATGCAGAGGTAAAATAAAAGGTACTCCTAAATCTACATCTACATCTTCATTCATAGGATTCTATTATAAATGTAACAAGACAGGACACAAAGCTTATGAATGCAACAGTAAGATAGAAAAGCCAAAGAAGGAAACCTACATGGACAAATATTGTCCTACATGCAAGATGAATGGGCACACATCTGAAGAATGTTGGAAAAAGAAAAGGCAGGCATGGAAGCCAAAAGGTAAAGAAGTTCCTTATCATCCAAAGAGAATCGATAATCAATATGTATGGGATTACAACACTTGGACAAATTGTACAGCATGGACAAAAAGGTCTAGAGGCTGGTCAAACCCCAGAATGGCATGCTTACTGTAACATCCTCTAGTTTTGCAATTGTGCCCTAAATGGTATCTAGTTTTGCAATTGTACCCTAAATGGTATCTGGTTTTGCAATTGTACCCTAAATGGTATATGGTTTTGCAATTGTGCCCTAAATGGCATCTAGTTTTGCAATTGTGCCCTAAATGGTATCTAGTTTTGCAATTGTGCCTAAATGGTATATGGTATTGTATGTACTTAATGGTTTCTGGTATTGTATGTACTTAATGGTTAGGCGCTTAAATTAACAATTTAATTATGTTAAGCAAACGTGAAAAGCCTTGTTACTAAAAGATGAATTAGTTAGTACAAGAATTTCTAGATAGAACTAGTAATCAAATTGAGACACTAGATTTAATTATCTTCTCATATTTTACACTTTGTATTATTGATTATGAGTAATTATCATGACAAGAAATTAACTACAAGTTGTTTTGCAAGTGGATGCAGGATCAACTAGCCCGGAAGGGGAAAAGGTATCATCGGGAAAGAGAAAGGAGCATGTTCATAGTAAACAAAGAATGGATGTCGGTGACCCTCAAGTACTATGAGTAAAAGGAACAACCCGATTAGTCAAGGACCCCCAGTTATGGTTGTAGTGTAGAGCTTACGTCTAGAGTTATCCATGTCACTTTTATTACCGTGTATTGCGACATTACTAGTTCCATGCCAATTGGACCATCCTCACGTTTAAAACAGCTATGGTCTTGGGTGTCATCATTTGATGGTTACTATATTGTTGCTAACCATCTGAGCTTAGTGACTCTAGTAGAACCTTTATATTTTATCATTCTTTAGTTATCTTATTGGAATCCTTAGGTGTCGTGGGTTCTACTATTCATGGGACCCTCTTGTCATATAACTCTTTCACGGCATTTCATTCCTTTTTGGTTGTTTTAAAAAAAATGATGATCATATTGTAGAATTACCAGGGGTGTATTTTGGGGATTAGGGATGCAAGGTGGCAGAGTGGGAGCTGATTCATCCCAGCTCGCGTGGAAGTAGTTAGAAACCGTCGAAGAGGGGAGAGATAGAAAGAAGTTTATCTTTTGTAGTAGAAATATTACGGGAGTAGGTGGTGGAAGTGTTGAGCAGATGCGGAAGACACGACTTGACAACCTTCGCAGTAATAGGCATGCACGTCCTCTTCTTAACTCTAAACAATTCATTCTTTCTTGGAGATGGAAATGAATTTAAGATGTCATTTTCTTCTTAACTCTGAACAATTCATTCTTTCTTGGAGATGGAAATGAATTTAAGATGTCTTTTTCTTCTTAACTCTGAACAATTCATTCTTTCTTGGAGATGGAAATGAATTTAAGATGTCATTTTCTTCTAAACTCTGAACTCTTCATTATTTCTTGGAGATGGAAATGAATTAAGATGTCATTTCTTTCTGAACTCTGCGAATAAGTATTGTTCTTTCTTCCTATGTTGGAAATGAATTAAGATGTCATTTCTTTCTGAACTCTGTGAATAAGTATATTCTTTCTTCCTATGTTGGAAATGAATTAAGATGTCATTTCTTTCTGAACTTTGCGAATAAGTATTGTTCTTTCTTCCTATGTTGGAAATGAATTAAGATGTCATTTCTTTCTGAACTCTGTGAATAAGTATCATTCTTTCTTCCTATGTTGGAATGAATTAAGATGTCATTTCTTTCTGAACTCTGTGAATAAGTATCATTCTTTCTTCCTATGTTGGAAATGAATTAAGATATTATTTTCCTTCTGAACTCTATAAGAAATGATTGTAGAAATGAGTGTGGTTGTTGTCTATCCTTATTGTTCTTTCATTCTGTGAAAGTTATTGTTGTCTATCCTTACTATTCTTTCATTCTGTGAAAGTTATTGTTGTCTATCCTTACTATTCTTTCATTCTGTGAAAGTTATTGTTGTCATTCTTTAGCGGGGAATCAGAAAAGATATGGTCAGATGTTCTCCTTTACATAGTTGGGAAGGGAAATTGATTACCTTAATGTTGTGTCATTGCATAAATTGATTAAATTGGTCCTAGTCAGCTTAGGTGTGGAGCATACGTATGAAATGCTCTCTACCCATAACCTTCTTGTGTCAAGCCATTGCTTGCAATAGTAAGGAGCTCCACATCCAAACTCCTCCATGCGGCATTGCTGCATAAAGTGCGATAAATGTATCTCTTCCTTCAAGGAATTATGATATTAAAGGTGTTTCCACATAGTGCAAAATGCAGACTTATTCTTTGGATTTATTGGAACTGTTAAGCAAGGATGCATTTAATATTCTTTCCTTTCACTCGTGCTGCTATATGGTTGGGAGGTTGAATCTCTCTGATACTGTAACATCCTTTCAGCCTTGAATTATGTTTTGGCCTTTCAACTTACTAATTGTAATTCCATAATACAGTCCCAACAGTTTCAACATCCTTGTCTGGAGAGTTTTCTAGAGCAGTGAGGTCTTTATGCTTAGCTAGCTTTTTTCTTATCACCATCTGTAGATGGTTTTCCTAGAACTTGGGATAAGGGACAGAATGAGAAAATTTTGAGTATGTATAACACTAATGAACGAAGTAAATGGTTAGGGTGATGACTAGATTACATGGTAATCATGTAGGATAAATCCTTGGCCGAGGGGTGCTACCTTTTGACACTAGTATCAATCAGATAAGGAGCCAGATACAGACTAGGTCAGGAGTCAACCAAGTTAGCAGAAGCAATAGGGTTAACTGATTGTGTCTGTAGGAACCTTACACCAATTATGAGATTTACTATGACCATGCTCCTTGTTAGGGATTTTTCTTGTATGAATCACAGTGCTTGAAATGACTACTTGAACACCATGCCTTCTAATACTGATTCAGGAACAAGAAAAGCCTAATTGCTAAGGACTAGATAAGGTCCTTCTTCATTTTTGAGCTCCACATATACTCAGGCAGGTTTTACCTTTTATGATTATTGTTTACACAGTATGTATTAATGTGGACACTGATTTTCTATGTATTTTTGTTAAACCAACTGATAAATCATCTTGCAAATAACCAAGCATAACCAGATGCAAGATTTAACCATACAAACTTATGGTCTTGAATATAGAAAAAACCAGTGATGAAAGGATTTTCATCCTTCTTCCTTTTATTATAGGAGGGATAACCTAATGGATTCACTCTCTAAGGAATCACCAAAATGAACACTGTCTTGCTGACAAGAGTCCGTAATGAATTCAGCTCATTGTTCTAAAAACTAGATGAAATTGATTAATTTGTATATGACTGAATGGAGAAAACATTTGCTCAGCAAACTCTAGATCAGTGCCTATTCCTTGGGCAAACAGTCAATGAAAACATATGTCAACAATAAGAAACTAATGAAATACTGAAGGATGCCTTACAAAATTCATGCAATCCAGATTGAATGCCTTACAAACAATCTACTCAACTCAATATTTCTTCATCAGAT
>MU225615.1:2723515-2739848 GCA_018584345.1 Thuja plicata | reverse complement strand
TGTCTCCCCTCAAATCTGATTTGCATTCATCTTTCCAAAATATCTGATATATTCTATTAATAACTGAGTCCATCTGTCTGAAAATATATGATATTATCCCTTTGCAAATCTCCTTCATTCTCCCACTAAAAAATTCCATCCAATCTGATTCCATTTGCAAAATATCTCTGCAATCTGTCACATTTTCCCTTTGCAAAATATCTCTGCAATCTGTCACATTTTCCCTTTGAAAATTTGATTTCAAAAATCCTCTGGAAAGCTCCTTCAAATTTGACTTGTGCAATTAAAATATTATGCATTTTATCCTATTTTCCTTTGTGCAAATCTGATTTTTCCTCTGATAAATATCTCCCTACAAACTCATCTGTCAAGTCTCAAAAATAAATAAATATATTTGTTCCAGTTATGCAAATTTAACCATTCTTTTCTCATCCCAAATCTGATCTCCCTGGCAAAATCTAATTTTCAATGTCTTTAAAAACCTCCGGGAATAATCATATGGATATTGCAATAAAACTATTAAATTCCTTGTTAAAAATAACACTATGCACATTTTAAAGTCTCTGAAAATCTCAGATTTATGCATATTTTAGTCAGAAAACACCAGATTTTGACACGTGGCATGCTCCTATTGGCTGTCGTAAACTGTGCCTAACTCACCTTTAAAATTAGTTTCATCCAGCGACCATGTGACGATCTCAGTCTCTAAGTTGCGAGCCTTTTTTAACTCTTCATTCAACTCTGGGTGACCTGGCAACCAGCATCCGGCGGTTTATTCCATCTCGCGACTGCGCGACCAGCATCCATTTCCATGTCGCGACAGCTTATATTTCCTTTTGGCTACTTCGCGACTAACCGCTAGCGGTTAGTCGCCAAATCTTGGTGGTCAACTTTGATGTCAGGCGACTGCGTGATTAACCGCTAGCGGTCAGTCACCAGGTCTCAGCAATTTGGCGGTTAACTGCAGTTTCACTCCCGACTGGGGCCTTCTGGCGACTGGGCGACCAAGTGCTTTTATCTATTTTCATCAAAATTTCATCTCCTTCATTTTTGGGCATGGAAACCGAGGTGGTCGGATGAGGGCGCGCACGTGGATAGCCTCCTCTTCAACTTCAAACTCATAAGTTCTTGTTTTTTCTTATAAACATTTCAGTTTGCCTTCCCCGGATGAATGTGGGATATATCATTTCACAGTTTTAAAGCATTTTTAGATTTTGCACTAAAACACTGTGTATGGCCTATGCAATTTGACCCCCATCCCTCAAAGGCCTGCCAAGAGCCTCTGGGCTCTCATTCTTACCTCTAATGTTTGCCTTTTGGTATATAAATACCGAAAACTCCCTTTGCACAGTGAATATGGGACATTGAAAATACATAGTTTCTTATCTTTTTGAGCTTTTCCATCAAAACTGCTCTTTAATGGCATTGAATCTCTGCAAACGAAGGCCATGGTTGTCTTCCAGTAGTCAAAACGCCCCTTGCTATGGAGTAACATCAGCAAATTCATCATTAAAATCCCCACACACTTCAAATATCTCCTCCAAAAACCATCGCATACTGCTGGTAATCTCTGTTTGCAATGTCATATGTATTGTATACATTAAAAAATCTGAACTCCCCTCCTATCTCTATTACTTCTATGGCATTCACTCCATGGAAATCTCATAACAAAACAGCTCAACATTCCTTCATTAGTCTGCGCAGACAGCTGGGAATTTGGTTTTACATTTACAAATTGCATAAGCCTGGGATGTATTCTGTTCAAACAATTCATATGCCTCAGTCCATGGTGTGATGCGCTGATTGGCAGCAGAGAAACACATTAAAAATTGCTCCCCAAATCTTCATTGTCTGCGCCAGCTATACTTCCTTTGTATTTGCAGTTTAATATGTTTGAAAAATAGCAAAAACCTCCCTCTGCTGCGTGGAATTTAGTCTTCTAATGTTTGCAATGTACTTTAATCAAAATGCCCTCTAAACATGGCGTGAAACACTCCCTCACTCCTCCATGTTTGTGCAGACAATTCATGTTGGATTGCAAAGTGATTCTTAAATTGAATGTGTTAAAACCTGCAAACACCACTATCAATGGTTGTGCAGACTTCTGGCTTTTAAAAGTTTGCTTTACCATTCAAAACAATACTGCAACATGTACTCTCCCAGTCTCTTACGTAGGAAATAAATCACTTTTGAAATTTCACTATTTTTTAAAGTTAATAAAACATAAACATTCTCCATATTATCAGCGCAGACCAGTACATTTGAAATGTCTGTCCTCATATTGCATGGATATTTACTTGACTTTCAACCAATTTATAACTTGTCAATGTTTCCATTTTGTTTAATGCAGGCTCATCCATTTGGAAAATAGAAGACACCTAAGAAAATCCTCTGACATTGTAGTTGCAAGCGGTCCCAAATGAAAATGCAACTGACATTAAACACAACTCTGTCACATAGACAATCTGACAAAATGTTGAGTAGAGGCTAACCAGATGGATGGCATTGATTGTTGCCTTGTATTATTTGAAAGTACTCTTGCACTATTGCCTCTTGCCCACATCTTAAATTTCAAAGATTGAAAACAAACCGGTGGCATTTATAATCATTTCGACACTTAGGCAGTTTGATCACAACTATGGCAACTGGCCTCCGGGACTGGCCTCAAAAATTCACTAAAACAGGTAATCTGACCTCGTCATCTGGCAATAAGACTCATTCATCCATAATGAGCATGCATGTAAAAGGGCTCCTTCAAATTCATTTTCCTGCACAAGATGTAGCAATGCAAACTTAGTCCCTTTAAAACACTACGTAGGTGCAAATGTTGAATTACCATAAATCCCCTTTCAAATCGATCATTGCAAAAATAGTAAATCATACTCTGAAACCTTGCCATCAAGTTAGATAGTACATTCATATGTAATGACGATGGTCCCACAATCGGATCTTGAAAACATCTTTCAGACAGAAAGTTATCACTCATGCAAAATGGTCACTCTAAAACTTAACACCTTTCCGCACTACAAACTGAACAAACTGCCTCTGAAACTGAACTCATAGGGTCATCAAAAAGATCACTCAAAAACTCAACCTCTGGATCCTGATTGAATGTCGTATGTAGAACATGACCCCTCAGTTGTCCTCTTCTAGAAATAGACCACTGAACTGATACCAATTTTCCAAAATAGCGCCTTTACACTTTCTGAACCAAAACATAATAAATATGCAGAAATCGGGTTCGGAATCGGCAAAGAAAAGTGATCTACCGGATTGGTAAAAATTTGGGAATCTTCAGAGGAGTTCATTCCTAGGTCTAAAATGCAAATCAACTTTCAATTATGTCTGACCTCGAACGGGGTGCAAATGGGGAAAGGACAAAGTATGCCATTTAATTTTGAATTCAGTATTTTCAGAGAAACTTTAATAAATTGGAAACAGAAAGGCTCTGGAAAAGTGGATAAATGGATTGGTAGGAGTCTATAAATCTTCAAGTAGGTACACTCCTATGTTTACAATATGAAGGACAACTCAATTATCCAAAATGTTCACCCGGGTATATATTTTCAAGACTCCAAAGTAGATCACTTACCAATTCTGTACTTGAAAACACAGGAAATCAGAATTAATCACTATCAGAACGGTTCTTGAAAACTTGTCATCTGATTTCATAAAGATCTACAGACTGGAAAATATGGAGTGTGTGACCACTGGAACACAATGCAAAAGGAATTTTCTCAATTGAATCAACTGTTCAAAATTTATAACATGTCCAACTGGGCTATTCAGATTTCTAGGCAGCACAAAAATGCAGACAGTTCATGAACAACCAACTTTGGGAAGTATGAAAACTTATCAAACAGATTCGGAATGACCTGAGATGTAAAACATAAGCTCTCTGATATGCATGGAACACATTCCCAAAGTGATGGCTTATGAAACTTAACAGGGTGTAAGATACTCAGAAGCAAAGTAGGCTTTGGACAACAAATTGACACATAGCAAAGATGCAGAATTAGGTGACCCTCTCAAAATGACTACTCCCTAAACATGTCAGAATTGGAAATCAGGAGCTGGGACCCACTGCATATATCAAATGGAAGGCGTTAAAGCCTCTCCCCAAGTTGTATCTCATAAAAATCATCCGGGCACCTTTTACAAGCACTCTAACTGAGCCATCTTTCACAAAATTTTCAAGGGTATTCACTTTTGCTTGTTTGAAAAATTTAACATGGTCACTCCAAATTTGTTCCAAATTTAGGAGTACCAACACTCCTACTCGTGGAGGGTTGGGCCATTCAGTGGAATGTGCAGGGTGGGATCAGTTGATCCATGGTTGGGTGGATAAATGCCCTGATGATATCTTTTCGTTTCCTGGGTTTTCAACATTTTATTCTAGCTTCTTATCCCTACATTTACCTTAGCAGCGAGATGTCATGTATGTATTCCTATGCCTTGATTATGTTCTTATATTGTACGCCCTTGCTTATTAATAGAATGGAAATCTGGACTTTACTTAATTCTTAGTTGTTGCAAGTTGATATTTCTGTAAATAGTTTTCTTGTTGAAGATAAATCATATCTCTATGTTGCTTACTCGTTGTTTCAACAAAAAAAAAAAAAATTTCCTTCTGTACGTAATTTTAATTTCTTGTTCATGTGTTATTATTGTTTTTTGCTGTTACATATGGTATTAAAGCTTCTAGGTTCAACTCTGGACCTGGGGCAGTTAGTAACCGTTAGGGAACTGATAGGAAACCTATATTTATTGACAGGATGGCCATACTAATTCAAACCAAAAGAAAGAGAGTTCAAAACCCACTTCAGATTAAACTGGCTAATGCTTTATACAAGAAATACGATTACTCTAAAGTCGATTTACCCCATGATCATGAGACCTTAGCAACTGCCCTAGATCGAATTAAACATCAGAGAGGGGAATGTACCCCCAAAATTAGAGCAGAGGTTAAGGTGACCTTGATAGCTGAACACAAGTGAGCAGTGGAACTATAGTATAGAGCATTGTATCTAGAAAACACAAATTTTGAAGAGATAAATATCCTTCGGGAAATTTTGTATTGAACATTTGTAATGATGGAAACCTTTTATTTAATTATATGATGGTTATGCTCCGAGCGACTTTATTTTAGCTCATGTCTTCTCTTATTAATGTTCTTTCTGCATGTATTTTTTTTAGCAAGCTCTTAAGATCAATGTAATCAGGATTCTAAATACAACGCACTTTCCTTGTAACAGTTACCATCTCATGGAAAATACCCAAAGTGAGGATGGGCCGCCTGGTCCAACTCCCACAAAAAAACTAGACCTAATACTTCTAATGATGCAAGAGAATCAGAATTGGTTAGCTAATTTAGAGGAAAAGATAAGGAACTTGGATGACACTGGAACCAAGGGAGAAACCCAGTTTAGGGAGAAGGACAGTCAGAATGAGGAGTCTCAGACTGATCATAGAGAGTCAAGTCTTACTCCAGACCGGAATCCTATAAAGGGAATCATATCAGAAGATATGAAGAACGTTAAACCTCCACAGTATGATGGAACTATTCCTGGAGATGTTTTTGAAGCATGGTTGACTGGTATGGAGAAATATTTCAATCTTCAGGAATACACGGAAACTCAAAAAACTATTTGGGGTTCGTATCAATTAACGGGAGAGGCCACCAACTAGTGGGAGAGTAAGAAAGTGAAACGTAAACTCCACCCCTTCTCGGTCACTTGGAATAGGTTCGTGGAACTCTTCTATCAAAGATGGCTGCCACAATTTTTCTATGAACAGAAACTATCAGATTTTCAGGACCTTAAGCAAGGTGATCTTTCAGTCCACGAGTATACCAAGAAATTTAATAGGCTATTGAAGTATGTGCCACAATTACAGTCAGATGAGACCTTCAAACTAAGGAAGTACATAATGGGGTTAAATAACCAGATCAGAGGTCCCATAGACATGTTAGCCCCGACCACTACATCAGAAGCTTATGCCAAGACAGTCCGGCTAGAATTAAAGCTGAAGAAGGATGACTCCAGTAGGGATAAAAGTTGTAACAAAGGGAAATGGGGGAAGACTAACCATGTATTTAAAAGGAAACCTGACAAACAAGATTTTTTGCCTAAAGATGATAAGAAACATAAGGGCAATCAAAAGGAGTATCACAGGGATAAGAAAGATACAAATTTCTCAAAAGAAAACAATGATATGCAAGGAAAGACCTCAGATAAGGGTCCTTCTAGAGGTTGTTTCACTTGTGGGGGAAAACACTATGCAAATCAATTCCCCACTAGAGCTTAGGGAGGAGAAAATCATAAGAATATACTTCCTAGCCAGCAAAATGCCTTCCAGCAAAGGATCCACGCAGCAGTCGATAATCGGCAGGCAGACAACTATATCACCCCCATCGAAGTTGCAGGTACACTTTATAATTACCCAGTAACTATTCTCATAGACACTAGAGCTACTGAAAATTTCATTTCACCTAAGATACTTAGTAAATTTTCCAAAAGAGAAAGATTTATGGCTCAAACTTGGACTGTTGAGTATGCAAACCAGTTTAGGGCTCAGGTAGAGCAGTGTCTATTTGAAGCCAAGTTTGAACTTCCAACTTTTTCCATAGAAGTGAACCTGTTTGTAACACCCCTAGGATTCTATGACATCATTCTAGGTATGCGATGGTTGTGGTAGCATCAAGCTAAGGTTTATTGCTTCAAGAAGATGGTGGAGTGTTTAGATGATCAAGGCTATACTGTATGTATCCAAGGTCAAAAGAAGGGAGTGCAAACTAGACAATTGACAACTTCATAAATTAGATGGAGTGAGAAGAAAGGGTGTCAACTCTTCGTAGTCAAGATGGAGGAAATTGATGAACTTCAGGAAATCAGGCACATGGAGGATCTACTCCTGTATAGTGTTAAGGACCATGTTCAACCAAAATTGGAGAAGAACACTAGACCGAAGGATGAAATTGGGAAAAATCATCCTTATTTATATAACTTCCGTGATATTTTTCTGGAAGAGCTACCTGGACTACCCCCAAAGAGGGTGTTTGATTTTTCAATTGATCTTGTACCTAGGGTAGAACCCATTTCTAAAATACCCTATAGGATGACAACAGTAGAACTAATGGAACTTAAGGCCCAGCTCCAGGAACGACTTGATAAAGGGTTAATTAAACCCAGCATGTCACCGTGGGGAGCTCCGGTGATTTTCGTCCAAAAAAAAGATGGAACCCTTCAGTTATGCATAGATTATCATATGTTAAACAAGGTTACAATCTAGAATAAATATCCCTTGCCTCAGATTGATGATCTATTTGACCAGATGCGAGGTGCCTCAATATTTTCCAAGATTGATTTGAGATCAGGATATCACCAATTGAGACTTAAAGAGGAAGACGAGCATAAGACCGCTTTTTGAACCTGATATGGGCATTACGATTTCACGGTCTTACCTTTGAATTTAACCAATGCCCCAGCCGCTTTTATGAATCTTATGAATAGTGTCTTCTACGATTGTTTGGACAAGTTTGTGCTAGTGTTTTTGGATGATATTCTCATTTATTCCAAGAATGAGGAAGAACACCTTAATCATCTTCACCTGGTTTTGCAGCGACTCTAGGAGCACAAGTTGTATGGGAAACTATCCAAGTGTGCCTTTTTCTAGAAGGAGGTGCAATACTTGGGACACTTTATTTCTGAGAATGGAATAGCGGTGGATTCAACAAAAAAAAAAAGCAATATTAGAATGGCCAGTGCCCAAAAATGTGCAAGAGGTTAGAAGCTTCATGGGTCTAGCAAGCTACTACAAGAAGTTCATTTTGAAATTTTCCCATGTCACCTTCCCAATCACTTCACTTTAGCAGAAAGGGAAATGGTTTGAATGGACCGAGAAGTGCTAGCAAGCTTTTGAAACACTCAAGGGAAAATTAATCACCGCACCAATCTTAAAGGTGTCAAATCCAGAAGGACACTTTTTAGTCATCGCTGATGCCTCAGGGGAAGGATTAGGTGGATTACTTATGCAGGATGGTAGGGTGATCACCTATGAATCCAGGAAACTCAAGAACTATGAAGTTAACTATGCTCCGTATGACCTGGAACTGGCAGCAATAGTTCATGCATTGCAGAAGTGGCGACATTATTTGCTGGGGAAACCCTTTGAACTCAAGTCTGACCATCAAGGCTTAAAATATATATTCACTCAACCCAACTTAAATGCACATCAGAGGAGGTGGATGGAGTTGATTGCAGAGTATGAATTTGAAATCAACTACATTAAAGGGAAGGAAAATCGGGTAGCAGACGCTCTAAGCCATAGATGGCACATCTCCGCGATGGCAACCATCCAGAATAACTTTAAGCAACAAGTGGTTTAGCGGTCTCTTGAGGACTAATTCTATAAGCAAGTTAAGGAAGCTCTTCATAATGACCCTAAGGATCATAGATATGATGGATTTAGATTCGAAACAGATGGTACACTAAGGTTTGAAGGTCGTATGTATATACCAAATTGTTCCGAGCTGAGAAATTTAGTCTGGAGAGAAGTCCATTTTGCTCCTTATTATGGACACCCCAGAGTTACCAAGCTCGTGGCTGATGTCAAACATTTGTACTTTTGGAAGGGTATGAAAAAATATGCTACTAAGTTTGTCGCCAGTTGCTTAGAATGCCAAAGAGTGAAGGTAGAACATCAATATCCGACAGGATTACTTTATCCTCACGTTGTGCCAGAATGGAAATGGCAAGTAATCAGTATGGATTTTATTCAAGGGCTACCTATGTCCCGAAACAAGCACAACACCATTTTGGTGGTGGTGGAAAAACTAACAAAGGTGGCTCATTTCATTCCCAAAAACTTAACTGATGGGGCTCCAGTTATAGCCCAAAAATTTGTCCAGGAAATTTTTAGACTCCACGGTGTACTCGAGAAAATTATATCTGACAGGGATGCCAAAATGACTTCTAAGTTTTGGCAAACACTTTTCACAGCTTTGGGTACTCAGTTAAACATAAGCTCAGCTTACCATCCAAAAACGGATGGGAAAACAGAATGAGTGAACCAGATTTTAGAGGATCTCCTTCGGATGTAATGTATGGATCAACAGTACAAATGGGAAGATTACCTACGCTTGGTAGAATTTGCCTACAACAACAATTATCACTCATCCATTAAAATGGCTCCATTTGAAGCATTATATGGAAGGAGGTGCAGAACACCTATCAGCTGGGATAAGCTGGAAGATAGGATAGTCCTCAGTCTAGAAATGCTATCAAAGATGGAAAGTCAAGTTAGATTGATCCGATAAAGGTTAGCAGAAGCTAACGATCGGTAGAAGAGCTATGTAGGTGCAAAGCGTACACCCAGACATTTTGAGGTTGGTGAAAAAATGCTTCTTTGAGTCAAACCTCACAAGAGTGCCATCACTTTTGGTAAGGCATCCAAACTGGCCCCCAGATTCGTAGGGCCATTCAAATTTTTGGAAGTAATCAACCCAGTTGCCTATAGGATTGCTCTACCGCTAGCCCTCTCACTTATGCATAATGCCTTTCACGTATCTTACCTTAAAAAATATATAGTAGATTTTTCTCATATGATAGATTGGAACTCTCTGTAGGTACCAGATCTCGGGGTGGTTATGGTCGAGCCCATCAGGGTGCTTGAGGTACATAAGCTGCACTTGCGAAACAAAGAGGTCAAGCAGTATAAGGTCCATTGGGACCAATACGCTGAGGACAATGCTACCTGGGAAGATTATGATGAAATACATCAACAGTTTCCATTTTTTTTTAATGCTTATAACCAGTTGGTTTAAAGAAAAATAATGTTAATCTATAAATGATGAAATTCTGGATTTATATATATATATCAATTTTGTTGTGTTGATTTTTAACTTTGGATCTAGTATTTTACCATAATCATTATAATCATCAGAGACGATGATTCATAAGGGGATGGGTATGTAACATCCTCTGGTTTTGCAATTGTGCCCTAAATGGTATCTAGTTTTGCAATTGTGCCCTAAATGGTATCTGGTTTTGTAATTGTGCCTAAATGGTATATGGTATTGTATGTACTTAATGGTTTCTGGTATTGTATGTACTTAATGGTTAGGCGCTTAAATTAACAATTTAATTATGTTAAGCAAACGTGAAAAGCCTTGTTACTAAAAGATGAATTAGTTAGTACAAGAATTTCTAGATAGAACTAGTAATCAAATTGAGACACTAGATTTAATTATCTTCTCATATTTTACACTTTGTATTATTGATTATGAGTAATTATTGTGACAAGGAATTAACTAAAGGTTGTTTTTCAAGTGGATGCAGGATCAACTAGCCCGGAAGGGGAAAAGGTATCATCAGGAAAGAGAAACAAGAATGTTCATAGTAAACGAAGAACGGATGTTGGTGACCCTCAAGTACTGTGAGTAAAAGGAACAACCCGGTTAGTTATGGACCCTCAATTGTGGTTGTAGCGTAGAGCTTATGTCTAGAGTTATCCATGTCACTTTTAATACCGTGTATCACGACATTACTAGTTCAATGCTGATTGGACCATCCTCACGTTTAAAACACCTATGGTCTTGGGTGTCATCATTTGATGGTTACTATGTTGTTGCTAACCATCCGAGCTTAGTGACTCTAGTAGAACCTTTATATTTTATCATTCTTTAGTTATCTTATTGGAATCCTTAGGTGTTGTGGGTTCTACTTTTCATGGGACCCTCTTGTCATATAACTCTTTCGCAGCATTTCATTCCTTTTTGGTTATTTTTAAAAAAATGATTATCATCTTGTAGAATTACCAGGGGTGTATTTTGGTGATTAGGGATGCAAGGTGGTGGAGTGGGAGCTGAGTCATCCCAGCTTGCACGGAATTAGTTGGAAATCGTCGAAGAGGGGAGGGATAGAAATAAGTTTTGCTTTTGTCGTAGAAAGATTACGGGAGTAGGTGGTGGAAGTGTTGAGCGGATGCGGAAGGCACGACTTGACAACCTTCACAATAACATGCATACTTGTCCTCTTCTTAACTCTAAACAATTCATTCTTTCTTGGAGATGGAAATGAATTTAAGATGTCATTTTCTTCTTAACTCTGAACAATTCATTCTTTCTTGGAGATGGAAATGAATTTAAGATGTCATTTTCTTCTTAACTCTGAACAATTCATTCTTTCTTGGAGATGGAAATGAATTTAAGATGTCATTTTCTTCTAAACTTTGAACTCTTCATTCTTTCTTGGAGATGGAAATGAATTAAGATGTCATTTCTTTGTGAACTCTGTGAATAAGTATCATTCTTTCTTCCTATGTTGGAAATGAATTAAGATGTCGTTTCTTTCTGAACTCTACGAATAAGTGTCGTTCTTTCTTCCTATGTTGGAAATGAATTAAGATGTTGTTTCTTTCTGAACTCTGTGAAAAAGTATCGTTCTTTCTTCCTATGTTGGAAATGAATTAAGATGTTGTTTCTTTTTGAACTCTGCGAATAAGTATCATTCTTTCTTCCTATGTTGGAATGAATTAAGATGTCATTTCTTTCTAAACTCTGTGAATAAGTATCGTTCTTTCTTCCTATGTTAGAAATGAATTAATATGTCATTTTCCTTCTGAACTCTGTAAGAAATGATTGTAGAAATGAGTGTGGTTGTTGTCTATCCTTACTGTTCTTTCATTCTGTGAAAGTTATTGTTGTCTATCCTTACTGTTCTTTCATTCTGTGAAAGTTGTTGTTGTCTATCCTTACTGTTCTTTCATTCTGTGAAAGTTATTGTTGTCATTCTTTAGCGAGGAATTAGAAAAGATATGGTCGGATGTTCTCCTTTGCATAGCTAGGAAGGGAAATTGATTACCTTAATGCTCTGTCATTGCATAAATTGATTAAATTGGTCCTAGTCGGCTCGGGTGTGGAGCATACGTATGAAATGTTCTCATCTCCTAACCTTCTTGTGTCAAGCCATTGTTTGCAATAGTAAGGAGCTCCACGTCTGAACTCCTCCATGCGGCACTGTTGCATATAGTGTGATAAATGTATCTCTTCCTTCAAGGAATTATGATATTAAAGGTGTTTCCACATAGTGAAAAATGCAAACTTATTCTTTGGATTTATTGGAACTGTTAAGAAGGGATACATTTAATATTCTTTCCTTTCACTCATGCTGCTATATGGTTGGGAGGTTGAATCTCTCTGATACCGTAACATCCTTTCAGCCTTGAATTGTGTTTTGGCCTTTCAGCTTACTAATTGTAATTCTAGAATACAGTCCCGACAGTTTCAGCATCCTTGTCTAGAGATTTTTCTAGAGTAGTGAGGTCTTTATGCTTAGCTAGTTATTTTCTTATCACCATCTGTAGACGGTTGTCCTAGAACTTGGGATAAGGGATAGAATGAGAAAATTCTGAGTAATGTATAACACTGATGAACAAAGTAAATGGTTAGGGTGATGACTAGCTTACATGGTAATCATGTAAGATAAATCCTTGGCCGAGGGGTGCTACCTTTTGACACTAGTACTAGTTAGATAAGGAACCAGATACAAAATAGGTTAGGAGTCAACCAAGTTAGCAGAAGCTATAGGGTTGACCGATTGTGTCTGTAGGAACCTTACATCAGTTCTGAGATTTACTATGACCATACTCCTACTTGCAGAGGGCCAGACCATTCAGTGGAATGTACAGGGTGGGATCAGTTGATCCATGGTTGGGTGGATAAACGCCCTGATGATATCTTTTCCTTTCCTGGGTTTTCAACGTCTTATTCCAGCTTCTTATCCCTGCATTTACCTTAGCTGCGAGATATAATGTATGTATTCCTATGCCTTGATTATGTTCTTATATTGTATGCCCTTGCTTATTAATAGAATGGAAATCTGGACTTTACTTAATTCTTAATTGTTGCAAGTTGATATTTCTGTATATAGTTTTCTTGTTGAAGATAAATCCTATCCCTATGTTGCTTACTCGTTGTTTCAAAAAAAATAAAAATATTTGTCTTCTGTACGTAATTTTAATTTCTTATTCATGTGCTATTATTATTTTTGGTTGTTACACTTACACTGTCATAAAGTTGGTCATCTCAAGAAAGATTGCAAAGATAGATTGACAGAAACAAGCACATATCCCAATGGTAACACCATTGAAGATATCTGGAGGGTAAGAGACAAAATGTGGATAAAATCTTCAAGCAATGATGAAGCTGGACCAAGCAATGCAAATGGTGACACCCCATCCAATGGATCCGGTGACACCACCAACCCCACTTAAGTTGAACAAGTAAGTATGGAACTGCACTATACCAAGTTATATTTTGCATCAGTTCCATTATATAAATTGATAGATAGTCAAAATCTACATGAATCAAAGATGCATACTACTTTACTTGTTACTAATCTAAGAAAGAAACACCGTCAATAAACACTTACCTAAAATCATTGATAAACACAAGAATGAGTTATTCACACTTACCAAAAATTGTCGGTCAACTAGTAAAAATGGTAAACTACCAGTATAACGCGACGACCGTCGGTAAGAAAGCAAAGTTAAGAAGTGGTCGTAACAAAATACTGATATCCGTTGGTAAAATCAAAAGGTTAACAGCTAACCAAAGCAACATGTCTTCACCGATGATGATTTGAAATATCCTCCCAACAAAACCTGTCTTCATGTCCTGACAATTTATTGAGCATTTATTGCAAAGACTTAGGTCAAAAAGTCTATAAATAGTCGATGGGACAACTTCATTTTTCACCCGCGATTTGAAGAGAAAGTAGAGAGACATCAAAGCGATTCAAGAATAGAAAGCAGAAGACTCTACAAATCAATTCAGCATACAGAGAATAGATTCCTCATCACTGTTGAGAATCAAAGTAAGTACCAAAGACACCGAAAGATTTTTGTTACTGTTTTGTCAAGAAAAACCCTAAGCACTTGGAAAACAATGACAACTACATCAAGAACTGCTAAGTTGAAGAATGAAAAGAAGAATGTGGTGAAACTAATCAAGAACAACACATGTATAGAACCTAAATACAAGATTTGTCCAAAGATTGCATCGAAACCCAATGAAGCTGGCACATTTTCAAAAATCCCGCCTAGGGCTTTTCTCATAGAAGATGTTAGGTCTTATATTCACTGCAAGATTGTAGAAATAGGTGATTTGGAAATGGATGAAGCTTATAAGAAGCTATGTGATGCTGAGGGAAATCTGAAAGAAGAACACAAACACTTGGAGGTCAAAGGGTTAACTAATGCCCTACATTTTCTGAGGGAATTCAAGACAAAATGGATTAAGATTGTCTTGAGCAGGATGCATGACAACAAACTATGGCTAGACCAACCCAAGCAAATAACAAAGGATGTTCTTCATGTTGTCACTGGTTATCCGATAACCGACAAGCCTAGGGCACACAAACATCCATCCATGAAAGAAGTTACAAAACTCACCAATGCAGAAGGAGACAATAGAGGTATCAAGGTAAACACAATCACCAACGAAGAGTTGAAATTTGGTGCATGTGTTATTGGTTACAAAAATTTTCAGGCTAGCAGAATGAACAAAATTTTTGCAACAGCAGTAAGCACAGCAAAAAAGATTGTAACAAAGGGAATTCAAATGGATCTATGTGAGATCCCACTAAAACAACTTGATGAAAATATGATCAAAATCAGGTCTTCAAAGAGCAACACATGTAAGTTTGGATAACTTATTATGTGTATATTTTTCTACTTTCAAGAATACTTTCCTTCAGTAAGAAAAGTTGTATGGGACTCTACCAAACCGGTAACCCAACAGATTAGTGAACTGATTAAGTCACTAGGAGACAAATTTGAGTCTGTAATGTCTGCATACTTCCTTGAATTCAAGGAAAATATGATGGAAAGAACCAGGATACTTGAGAAACTAGTTGAAAAGCACAAAGATGAAATATGTTTTATGGCAGACACAGACTTCACACACATCAAACCGGTTGTACCAAAAAATGCTTGGTTATCATAATTAGACTATGAGATCAATATTGATCTAGCTACAAGTTCAACTGAGGCACTACTCAATGAGCCCATTGATAAGAAACAACCAAGGTTTGGTACATATGAGGAGGCCAAATCTAAGATAAAACATGGCCTAGAAATCAAGAAGACTATAAACAAGAAAGATAAAATGGTCAAGAATCTCAAGAAGATTCTATTGGTTACTAAAGAGGAAGAGCAGGATCAAAATGAGGAAACCAATAAACAGGGAAACATCGGTAAAGAACTAGAAGAAAGGAAATTAGATACAAAGGCTACTGAATATGATACACCTCCATCTCCACCTATTGCAAAGAAGCAAAGAACAAGAAGTCAGACTGCTGCCACCGATACAACACCACTTAAGAAAGGTCAAGTAAGGACCTATATAAGGAAGCATCCAGAAAAAAGAACAAAACAACAACATTTCAAAACCACACCATGAAAGAAGAGAAAAAGGTTTGTCAGGACACAAGCTGACTTGGACGACACCAAAGATGATGAGCCAGATGTAATAAAGAAGAAATTCAGGAACCAAATGGTAGATGAAGCTGCCAAATCAATTGCTACCCATGGCACAATGACTGATAAAAAGATCAGGCAATGGGATACACTGAATCTAGAAGATCAGAATAAGATACAGGAAGTAGTCATAAAATCAATGATTAAAAACAAGTATGCCCCTGCTGAATTTGTGAATCAAATACCTGAAAATCTAGGTAAAAGGATATACCAACAGTGGTCATATGCCTTGAAAACAGAAAGAGAAGTAAGAGAAAGAATTCTTGTGAGATTGATGCCACCTGAATCCAAGTTTGAAGAAATACAAGAAGTATTAAAGAAGCACTCAAGCAAATTTGTAGCCCAAATAAGGGCTTACAAAGTACTAGAGAGAAATTTCATAGAATTAGATTCAATGACAAAGACCTGTATGCACCCTAAAATGGTCGCCTAGACTTTGGGCCCCATTTATTATTTTATCAATTTATCAAATCCCTGAATCAATATTTTCAAATATCAACAATATCAATTATATCAATTTCCTTGATCAAATCATAATCAATTCAATATTTCCTAAGGTTTGAGCCTTATTTAATTTAAAAGAGAAAAAATAAAAAATAAAAATATTATTTAATTAAGAGAACATGCTTTCTTTTAATTAATTAAAAATCTCTTTTAATTAAATAATAAAATCACTTTATCCTAAGCCTTTATTTAAATAAAAGGAATTTCCTCCTCTTTTATTTAAATAAAAAATCCCCACATTTCTTCTTATCCTATGTTGCACAAATAAAGCATTATTCTTATTTTATAAAAA
>MU225615.1:2644697-2681362 GCA_018584345.1 Thuja plicata | reverse complement strand
CTTCAAGGGTGGGTTATTCATTACTACCATGTCATGTTGTATTCAGTTGTATGTAGCTCTAATTGTTTATTGTCTACTATGAAATCTTTAGCATATGTATCAGGTGACTCGTGTGACTTATGTAAATATTTAGAGAGAAATGCCATTGATACCCTTTGGATAAAGAAGATTGATACCACTTCTACCATCCTTTAAAAGACTGGTTTCAAAAGTTATAATACTTCATACGATAGAAGTTTTTCAGCACTCATGTGTTATGGAATTTAATGAACATATACATATCCCAAATAAAACACATGAAATCATGGTTCCAAAATAAGTAAAACCATAATTACTAAAAATAGCGACAGTAGGACACTAAACTCTTAAAAACTCTAAAGCGACACTAAAAAAATACATACGACGTCGAGTCGTCGGCAATTGCCAACGGTTCAACGTCGCATGTATAGAAAATTTATTGCACCTCTGTCGTAATTTTGACACTCATTCTGTGACAATATTGCGACACCTAGGCGTTGCTTTTTACAGACGTACAATGAATTTGCTATACATGCAACGTCAGACCGTCAAAAAATTACTGACAGCTCAACGTCGCATGTATAGCAAATTCATCGCACGTCTGAAAAAATGACAGATAACATGTGATGCCTACATGTCATAATACTAACAGACGAGATGCGACGTGTACATGTCGTAATAGTGACAGATAAGATGTGACGCCTACGTGTCGTAATAGTGACAGCTAAAATATGTAACGATAGCATGGTAACCATCATAGCTGGCTCGTATTGTGACGGTTAGTACCATCGCAATAATGAGAGACGGTGTAGTCGTCGTTAATTTCGACACCAAAATTGCAACACTGGTCTCTGTCGCTAGGTCGACGGGAGAGTGTCAGAAAAGTGATGCATAGACATCAAAAAGAGGCCTCAAATGTACTAGTGAGAGACATGACATTCAGTTTGTGGAGATGAAATACAAAGATGAGGTCAATGAGCTACAAGTTAAGCTCTTACCGACACTTACACTCCTGCAATAACATATGACACAGGCAAGTACTCTAATTGCCACCCCTAAAATGTCTGTCCTAGATAGCATTTATGATATGCACGCTAGACGAGAGCTGAAACACATGGCCCTAGAACATTTGAAAGAACATTGGGAGAAACTAATGGAAGATATCAAAGTTACCCATTCTAATGTCTTTGACACATTGTAAGTTACACATTTTTGTCACAATTTTGGCATATTGTAAGTTGTACATTTTTGTCATCAGTATCAAAGAAAGGGGGAATTTGATATGTACATCACCTCAGTTAAAGGAGGAAATCATATGTATAGTGGAAGAAAGGGGAAATAATGTACACTCAAAGAATAGATAGTATACATGTACATATACATACACTACACCGATACACACAATAAGGGGGAGTCATATTATGACAAGGATATAAACATGGTGTAAATATTTCAGTATTATGCACATATCAGTTTTTGATACTAATTTCAAAGGAGGAGATTGAAGGCATTATATTTTGTCATTAGTATACTTAGAGAAAAGCATGATCTGCACCATCGGTTTACCCTACACCGATAGATAGGGCACAACACTATCCAATGCCAATGTTACCCGACAAACATTGTTAAGTGTTACCCGATGACAAAAAGATAAACAATACCTGACGAGTAACAACAGTGCTACCCGATAGTACAGCAAAGGGAGGAACCTGACAGATACAAGGAACTCAAGAATCAATTTAAATCAAGGAACGTCGACAGACTGCAAGTTCAAACCGACAACCAAGAATCGACAGTAAGTTACATCCCGCAAAAAGTGGATCTGACTTTCCACGTCAGATAAATTACTGAAGTTGTATTGATAACTTCTTTATTTGCTTTTAAATCCATTATGTGCGGAGGAAAAAAAGTAATCTTTATCGTTTTAATTCATTTTACTGTTTTAAAACATGCAAACTAAAGATCAAGGTCAAGTTGTAAACCTTAGATCTGAGAGTTAACATTGTAAATCGTGAATTCCAAGATAGGTCAAAATACTTATATAAATAGATGCTCAATCCATTAAGAATGAGAGTTGTTGAATGAGGATAGTAGCCACGCAGAGCAACTAAAGACCAGACAGAGAATTCATGCAGTAGAACACAAACAAATTCAAATAAGTTTTTAAGAATAGAACAAAGGCTACTGACAAGCAGAGAAAAGGTATTCATCAATCACTTAAAGGTGATATTATTATTGTAAAGGTTTTAATGGATCTGTAAATCAGCAATAGTAGATTGCATGCAGTTAGGTCAACATTTGTACTCATTCTAACAAGTGTAGTACGCTAATGAAATCCTTTCAAGAAAAGGTGGGCTTAACCGTCCTATTGTAAATTTCATAACTAAGTGCACACTTAAATCAATGTTGCTAAAGCTCTTAACAGAGTAGATCTTAACAGGTCTCCACCTTAATACTCTTAACAAGGTAGATCATCAGAAGTGATCAAATTGTAAGCCTTAACCGACTCCCTTCCATTATGCAGATAGTGAAGTTTTGTGGGTGCCATCCCCACCACAGTTTTTACTTCCTAATAGGAGTTTTCTGTGATACCATATCTTGTGTTATGGGTTTTCAATTTCATGAATGTTTCTATGAATGATTGAAAACTACTGAAGTTTGTGAACAAACAATATATGCATAAGAAAGAATAACAGTAATGGTTGGTAAATCAGAATTGAATGATCATTAATGATGAATTGAGTAAAGTGTTATAATTTTTAGAGGTACTGATTCACCCCTCCCCTCTTAGTACTACTTCCCATCAAGTCCAACATTCTTGTCATCTGGCCTTGGTACAAGTGTCCATGTCTTGTTTTTCTCTATCTGTTCAATCTCCTCATTCATAGCACTAATCCATTCATCATTATCTAGTGCAACATTGACAGATTTTGGCTCATAATCACAAATAAGACATCTTGTATTTAGAGACTTACTTCTAGTTCTCATACCAACCCTTTTATTTCCTATGATCTAGTCTTGTGGATGGTTCTTTCTGACATATCTTGCAAGTATAGGTATAGCTCTTTGTCTATCAGCTTGATCATCATTTTGTTCTTCATTCTGTTCTTCATCAATTTGTGCATCATCTTGAGCAATATTCTGATCGTCGGTATTTGCAGTGCTCGGGTGCTATGATCTGTTGCTCGGGAGATCTACATTGTTGGTAGGGTAGAGTGTCAGGTTCCTCATTGTAAGTGAACTTATTGTAGTCCTATGTTTCTTTAGTGCTTTCCTATTCATTCTTCTCTGCAAATTCATCTATCTTTACATTTGCACTTTCAACAATTTTGTTAGAGGCTTTGTTTAGACATTTATAAGCCTTGCTCTTGGTAGAATACCCTAGAAAAATTTCTTCATCACTCTTGGAGTCAATTTTTCCATTTCTATCATCATTTAAGATATAACATTGACTGCCAAAAATTTTGAAATAACTTACATTGGGTGTGTATCCATACCATAGCTCATAAGGTGTCTTTTTGGTGTCTTTCTTCAACTGTACTCTATTCAATGTGTAAATAGTAGTACTGAAAACTTCCCTCCAGAAGATTTGGGTGATGCCTTTCTCTATCATCAGTGTCCTTGCATAATCAACTATGGATCTGTTCCTTCATTCAACAATTCCATTCTGCTGTGGTGTCCTTGGTGCAGAGACTTGTCTTTTGATTCCATGCTCATTACAAAAGTTAGTGAATTCATCTGAAATAAATTGCCCTCCTTTATCTGACCTTAAGCATTTTAGCTCCTTACCACTTTGCTTCTCAACCATTTCTTTGTACCATTTAAACATCTTAAATGCTTCTGATTTATCTTTTAGAAACATGGTTGTCATCATTCTAGAGTAATCATCAACAAAGAGAAAAAAATATCTATCTCCATAATATCTCTTTGTCCTTATAGGTCCACATAAATTAGTATGGACTAATTCTAGAATTGCATCAGATGTATGGGTTTTTCTTTTAAAACTAGACTTTGTCATTTTACCTTTTTGACCATTCTTACACATGATATTATCGAGCTTGGTCATCGTTGGTAAGCCTTTGACATTTCTCTTTTTGCTAATCTTTATCATGTTGTCAAAGTTCACATGACACAATCTTTTGTGTCATAACCATATGTCTTTGTTTGTAGCAATCAAACACGTGGAGTTAGTATCATTCAGATAGAATAAGTTACCTTTTGTCTACTCACCGATACCAATCAGATTTCCAGATTTATTGAATATATTTACCTTCTTATTTTCAAATGCTACTTTATGACCTGAATTATTCAACTGAGAAACACTCAAAAGATTATAATTCAATCCATTTACCCAATAAGCATTCTCACATTTTATCTGGTTATTCAACATTATTGTTCCTCTAACTTCAACTGGACAAGGTGTGTCATTACCCATTCTTACTGAACTACCTTTATAGTATTCAAAAGTCTCAAACTTTTGCTTATCACCAGTCATATGGTGAGTGCAACCACTATCTATGATCCAAACATCATTTTTGCTAATTTTAGACATGATAGTTGTTTCTACATACCTTTCTTCATCATCATCTGAATCATCCTTTACAGCCACAAACACCATCTCGATGTCTTCATCAGATTTGGTGTCAGTATCATCATCCTTGCATTTTGCTAGGTAACTGGCCTTCTTTCCTGTGTCCTTATAGTCTCGGGTATCTCTTCTTTCTGATTGTCAGTAGCTTCTGTAATCACCTCTATCAGACTTCTTTTTAAATGATCTGTCATTACTTCTGTCGTCTTTTCTTTTGTTAGTATATCTTGCAGCAAAGTGTCCAATCTCTTTGCAATTAAAACAAACAAGTGGTAATTTACCTTTGTATTTACCTTTGCCTCTCTGCATTCTTCTGGCCATAAGTGCTTCAATTTCATCAAGATCGTCTTCTTCACTTTCACTATCACTATCTTTTCTCATAGTGTTTTTATGACTTGATTTACTTATTCTCGTAGAGGTTTTGAATGTAGACTCTATGTTTGGTAAGACACTATTATCAAATTTATTCATCTCAAATGAAATCAGTCTTCCAATTAAACTGTCTAGAGTAACATTTCTATTTGCTACTACTCTCATTTCTTAAATGACAGATACTCTAATAGCATAAGTAGGCAGTAAGGTTCTTAGAATTTTACTTACCGCTGTATCTTCTTCTAGTACACCTCCAACTCCTCGGATAACATTGGCTACCTCTTTGATTCTTGTGCTATACTGAGTGATGTTTTCACCTTCTTTCATTTTGAGTTCATCAAACTTTCCTCTAAGGATTTCTGCCTTGGCTCTAAAACATTTTTTTCACCACCATGTACAAGCTTCAATTTGTCCCACATCTGCTTTGCAGTTTTGCATTCTTTGACATCTTCAAATTCAACATCAGAGAGTAAGGAAGCAAGCTCTATCATCGTGCCATTGTGTTCATCCTTTTCTCTCATTTGTTCAAGTGTTGGTGCTCCTGTGGGCAACACATATTGAGTTTCTAGGAATTGAGTAACATCATTACCAATACCTGATAAGTGGAGTCTTATCCTACTCTGCCATGAAGCAAAATTATCTTTGTTCAACTTGGGTACATCTCGTCTGTTCATCTTGTGATCTTGGGCTTAGGTCTTGAAACCTTCCTTCTAAGCACACAAGCTCTGATACCAATTTTTAGTAATAACTGAGAGGGAGGGGGTGAATCAGTGGCCTCAAAAATTAATCCTTAAATCAACCCTTCAAAACTTATAACCACAAATTATTTCTCAAGTTATCTTCTGTCCTACAAGATGAATGCCTTGAATAACTTATATCAATTTACTACTTGTCGAATTGCTCTGTTAAACCTTCTTCTTTATGTTTATCAATAAGCAGTCATCTATTTACCGAAATACAGTAAATATGCAGAGTATACCGATATATCCAGCATGAATTATGTAAGATACAAAACTATAAAGAAATGAATCGTACACACATAACACATGGATTTTAACATGGAAACCACATTAAGGGAAAAAAACACTGGGACCGGTACCCCAAATTTTCACTCTTCTGAAGTGGGCCCTGTTAAGATCCAACCCTGTTAAAGGTTACAAACACACTGTTAGGTGTGACCTTGTTAGAGGATTTTATACATAGAGGTTGTCACTTAGTATCGGGCATCTAATGTTGCCACCATTGAATCAACCTCTTTCTTAGACTGTCAATAGGCATTAGGCATATCCAATGCTACTTTCATGAATCAACCTTTTTGGCACTCCTTGAGATGTACCTCAATATATAGAAGATTGTTATGTCCTTCTCGGTTAAGAGAATTGATGCTTTAATGGTTAAATTGAAACATTATGACCTGTTCATATTGCAACTTAAATTGCAAATTTTCAGATCTATTTAAGTACATTACCTCTCTGACCAATGTATCAATTCAATCCTTGTGCTCCATACTCTCTGCTCTGTGATGTTGTGCTCACTGTTTGTCGGTGTCTGTAGAATTCCTTAGCTCTTCCTTCTGCTTGTTTGATCAGCACTGCATGAAGTTGTTCTTCATCAGTTTCTCTTCAACATCCTCTTTCTATTCACTCCCCTTAATCCCCTTTTTGTAAATGAATTAAGCTTGTCTCTTATATAGACATAATATTCATTGTTTCTTGGTTCTTGATTCTTGGTGTGATAAACAGTCTAACCAATTTGATTTAAAGCATAACTCCTAATTTGTCTCGCAGATATCTTCTTGCCAATGTACAAATTAGCTTTAAATCAAAGTAATTTCTGACTTTATCTGAATGAATAAAATAATGATAAGTATATGTTAACTCTATCTTTAGCTTCTTGCCAGCTAGGCATTTTGTCATTTTCTAAATTCTCTATTCTTTCAATCAATACTTCAGTTAGTCATGGGTGATAACTGGCTGTTCCATCGGTGTGACTTCAGTTGTCATCAGGATCTTTGTCCTTGTCTTTTCCATCGGGCAACACTGAAATTATGTCCATCAGGTTACTCTGTGTTTTTCTAGTCGGGCAACACTATAACTCTGCTTGTCGATAATTCTGTGTATTTCTTCGTTGGGCAACACTGTGACTTTGTTCTTTTACTTTGACCATCGGGTGCACTCCGTCAGTGTATTCAGTCACTTAGTGAATACTAGACTTGTATGCATTACTGATTATCATACCCTTGATTCATGAGTTCTTTGAAGTCTTTGGCAGTATCTCCATGACCATACAGATTATATTAAGTTGACATCAATGACAATACAATACATTAACTGATTTAATGCCTTCCATGATCATCAACTCAACATCTTCAAACAATTAATGAGTTACATGTCATCAGTAATCCATCATGAACATTATCTAAGATGATATATGCATACCCTTCCAACAATCTCATGATTTCTTCAGGATGTTCTTTATCCAAGACAATTTCCTTAGAATTATTAGGTACTAAATCAAAACACACATTATCATACCTCATGCCATCCAAAAACTTCCTGCCATCCACTAAAGAAATTCTTGCACTTGTACACACTTCACTCTTAAGTGTTCCTCTAAAGGTAACAAAATTTGCTTCATTCCATTAGCAACAATGGTGTACACATTCTTCCTACCATCATGTATATCTTGTTTATCATACTACCATGGTCTACCCAAAAAGATATGACACACATCCATATGCATAATATCACACAGACCTTCATCATAATATCTCCCAATCTTGAATTAGCTAGGCATTGTTCACTTACTAGTACTTTGTGTTCATCTTGTATCCACACAATATGATAGGGTTTAGGATGCTTCAATCTCTGCAACTTCAGTTTGTCAACCAACTTATTCGAGGCAAGATTATCAAAACTACCATTGTCTATGAAAACATTGCACACCTTGTCTTGCACCCTGCATCTGGTTCAGAACAAATTCTTCCTTTGTAAATGTTTCATATGATGACATGTAACTGATTAAATGTTTGATAATGTTAAGTTGAAGATAATGCAAGAAATTAAATCAGTTAATGGTTTGTATTGTCATTGATGTTAACTTGATATCATCTATACGGTCGTGTATATAATGCCAAAGACTTCAGAGAATCAATGGAACAAAGATTATGCCTTCAGCAATGCATAAAATTCAAGTATTCACTAAGTGATAGATAACACCAATGGAGTGCACACCATCGGTAAAGGCAAAGAACCAAAGTCATAGTGATACCCGATGAGTAGAAGACAGTATTGCCCGATGAAGCAAAATCACAGGATGCCCGACGAGATGAGAACATAGTTGCTCAACGAGTAAAATCCAATAATGCCCGACGGACGGAGATCTCGAAGCTGACTGGAGTCACACCAACGGAACTGGTAGTTGTCACTGACGATTAACTACAGAGTTGACCAACAAAATAGAGAGTTCAGAAAATGACAAATAATCTAGCTGGCAAGAGCTAAAGATAAACTTAACTGGTTGTTTTCATTGTTTTATTTGACCAGAGTTAAGTGATTTATTTAAAGAAGATCTATACAGTTGGCATAAAGATAACTACAAGATAAATCAGGAGTTATACTTTAAATCAGATTGGTTGGATTGTTTTTCACGTCAAGAATCAAGAATCAAGAATCAAGAAACAGTGAATATCATGTCTATATAAGAGACAAGCTTAATTCATTTCCGTATTATCACAAAGAGGGGGAGTGAATAGAAAGAGGATGCTGAAGAGAAACTGATGAAGGATAACTTCATACAATCCTGATTAATCAAGCTGAAGGAGAGATAAAGAATTCTGTAGACACCGACAAATAGTGAAGCATAGCATCACAAAGCAGAAAGTGTGGAGCACAAAGAATTAAATTGATACATTGATCAGAGAGGTAATGTACTTAAATAGATCTGAAAATCTGCAATTCAAGTTGCATTAGAAACAGGTCATTGTGTTTTAGTTTAACCATTGAAGCATCAAGTCTCTTAATAGAGCAGGACTTAACAGTCTTCTATATATTGAGGTACATCCCAAGGAGTGCCAAAAAGGTTGATTCATGAAAGTAGCACTAGATTTTCCTAAAGCCTATTGACAGTCTAAGAAGGAGGTTGATTCAAGAATGGTAGCAAACTGAGATGCCCGATACTAAGTGACAACCTCTATGTATAAAATCCTCTAACAAGGTCACATCTAACAGTGTGTTTGTAACCTTTAACAGGGTTGGCTCCTAATAGGGCTCACTTCAGAAGAATGAAAAATTTGGAGTACCGGTCCCAGTGGTTTTTCCCTTAATAGGGTTTCCATGTTAAAATCCTTATGTTATGTGTGTATGGTTCATTACTTTACTGTTTTACATTTCACATATGCATTTCTGGATTTATCGGTATACTCTGCATATTTACTGAGTGTCAGTAAATAAGTTTTACTGCTTATCGGTAATCAAGGAGAATAAGGTCAGAAAAGGAAAACCGACAGATAGTTAATTATTATAAAGTATTTCATGGCATGCATCTTGTAAGGGACATAATAATCTGAGGTTTATTTGATTGGTGGTTAGAATAAAGAAAAGTTTTTGAAGCCACTGATTCACCCCCCCTCTCAGTTATTACTAACATCATATCCCTCACTCTATGGTATAGGGTTCTCTGAGTTATCAAGGTTGCTCCATCCTCTTCTTGATTGTTATTTACTGATCCAATGGACTCCTCATCTGCAAATGTTGTTCTCCTACTACCTTTTGCCTTCTTCTTAGAGTTTCCTTGTTTACATTCAAAGGCTTGATGCCTTGCTTCGCCATACTTGAAGCAAGTGTCATTGAACTTCCTTCTATCACTACTACGTTGTCCTTAATTATGATAGAAATCATAATGTTCCTCCTATAGCAATCATTATCCTTAGCTTCTGATTCATTCCTGCCCTAATCTGCAAAAGATCTACCTCCTCCAGCATTAGTACTGGATCGAGCTCTCTGAAATCTTCCTCCTTGAACCCTCTGCCTTTTCTCATGCCTTCAGTTCATCTTTTCTTAAGCCTTCAAAGCCAACTTGTAAGCTTCTTCCACACTCCTTGAATTTGTATTAGACTGATTTCATCTTGCATTGACACCCTTCAACCATCAAGGTAGCGAGAAACTTGTTCAAATTCATTATCTATATGGCCAAATCTAATATTCAGCTTGTAAAACTCCTCAGTGTGACTCTTAACACTTAAGTCCCTTTGCTTCAAGTTCTACAACATTCCGAAACAAACTTACTTGGTAATCCTCAATAAAAGGTAATCCTCAATAAAAAACTTAGCCTTTGATTTATTCGCCATTCCATCCCAAGATTTGATCTTATCTTTACCCCTTCTCTGCCAATCTATTTGTAAATGTTCACATCATAAGGATGCATGCCCTTTTAACTTGGTACACACATATTTTACCTTCTTCTCCTCACTGGTTCCTTCAAGTTCAAATTAATTATCCATCTCTGTGATCTAATCTATCAATTCATCAAAATCCAAGTTACCATGATAATCAGGTGGATTGAAATGAGGTATCTTATCCACATTAGTCAAATCTCTGATGAACCTCTCCTCTTCTTGATTCAATTCTAGTGGTGCCTCATTATTCTCTCCTTCCCCTGTCTGATCTCGATTCTATTCATCTCCTTGTTCATCACTTGCATCTTTTATATGTCTCCCTCTCCTCTAAGCAGTCTCCACCGCTTCCAATCTAGCAGAAATTTGTCTCAACAAATCCAAGACAACTGAATCTACATTCCTCACTCCACCTCTAGCATCCTCCTATCCATCTTCACAATCTTCATGAGCTATAGGTTAGATCCTTCTTTCCGCCACCAAACAAGCAAACCCTAGTTTACAAAAACCTTGCTCTGATACCACTTGATGAAGTCAAGGATAAAGAGAACTCACAGAGTCCAACTAATCCTTGCAACTAGAGTTACACAACAGACTCCAAAATAAACAAGAGGAAATGAATGCCAGATCAACCTCCTTATTATCATTTGATCAGTTACAAGAATAACTACAAACAATGATACATTCTAGGCATACAAACTTGATTATAACCTTCAATAGGTTATTTTTAATACCATCTGCAATCAACAAAAACTACAATAAGGTAATCTTACGGAAGTTACCCCTTTAGGAACAAATCCATAAGCTTATAAGGCCTTCATAAACATCAAGCCAGCCAAGAAAGATTACATTTCCCAATGACAAGAAAATGTATTGCATAAATAGATCAAGACCCAAAATCATAAGGATCTTCATCCAATGAGTGAAACATGAATCACGATCCCTCAGGTAGGTCAGCTACAAATGTATCATCATCAAGAAATGTGTTTTTAAGCTTCGCCGATCGGGAAAACCTTCGCAAGATCAAAAATATGAACATTGGCTAGAAAAATGAAGAACATGACAGTCTCACCAAGAATCTAATAGATCTCAATTGTGAAGTAACCAAATGATGGGTGATCCTAGGAGAATGACAAGAATGAAGCCATGAACATGCATGAAAGATCATAGCCTCCTAAAATAAGCACAAAATGATCGTAGGTGGAAACTCCAAGATTGATCAAACAAGAAAATAAATATTTTTGGTTAATGCAAGATTGCCAAGATCCCAAGATGCTCCTGCATCAAAAAAATATCATCAGAGTACAAAAAAACTCCAGACAACTATTGAATTATCATTTATTTAATGTTGATCGAAGAACCTCCGATGAAGATGATGATCATGATTAAGAAGACAAGAATGTGCATGAGTGCCCCGAAAGACGCTACTTGAACAAAGAAAAGATGGAAAACATAAGACAATAATTTGGTAGTCAAAGATATAGATGACATATGAATCTGCATGAGTGACCTCAACGATACTATTCGACCATGCGAGAGTAAACTGCTTGTCGAAAATATGAGTGCTAATAATTTAAAGAACTAATTAATTAAGTATAAGTCACCTCCATAAAATTGAAATGAAAGAGTGTCTATATGGTAAAAGCTCAATCTCGTTAAAATACAACTATGACATCCAAAATTGTACATTGGAACAAATACTAAATACATAGCCCACTCTAAAGAAAAACCAAGGAGGCATAAGCACCAATAGTAGAACCCTCCCACAATGATAACAAGGGAGTGACATGATAGATCTATTTAAATTGTGTCTCACCAAGTAGTGCATGAAGGAGAATATGAATGTGCACAAGAAAGTACCTACAACTAGAAAAATGTATGCAATCAATGTACACATGCATGATACAAGAATCACTAGGATTCAATGTCGTCGTGGAACAACACTCACAAGGAAAGGTGTGATGGAAAAACAAAAGGCACTATGAAACCCCCCATGACACTTTATAATATAATGCATGTATAAAATTATACATAACTAAATGTAAAAAAATCCAAAAAAAGAACATACACAAGTGTCACTTTATCTAATTTCATTTACTAATAGAGAAGTGCATGTAAAAGATGCTCAAAATGGCCGAATAGGGCAAAGTGCTATAAAATACACGTAGAACAACTCAAGTGAAGTCATCCAATGCAAATAAAAAGTTTGCACAAGCCAAAACAACCAAGTAATCATCCAAAATTTGAAAACACAAAAAATTTGAATAGAATATAACTGGGGAAAAATCTGGATAAAGTGCATTGGTAGATGTTAAGAGCTCAAAGAGACCTTTCTATCACCACAAGAATCATAGGAAATGGAGGAAATGACAAAGAGATACCAACTTGGGAGTGAAAAAACAAATCTTGCTTCAACACGCTATAAACTATACCCACAATAAAATCTCTAAAAGAGACCAACATCATTGAATAACTCTCTAAATCAACTTTTCAACGATATCTTGTTTGCAAAAAAATGGATGTTGTTTGACCAAGTTATGGCCCTAGAAGCACAAACATAAAGGCATGACTTCAACTGATAGGTATAAAAAATCAATGAAGAATCTGACAAAACAACCAACACTAGTAGATAGTCCTCTGAATCAACTTTCTAATGATACTTGGTTTGTGAAAAATGAACATTGTATGTGCAAGATATACCCAATTTCGTTAAAGTCCTCCAATTGAGTATAATAAAATAATAAAGAAAAAACATGCCAAATTTAGCCAACCAACAAAATGGCTCTTAAGACTTGATTTTTGTAAAATTTATTCACCAAATAAAAAATTTGACAGATACCCAATTGGTCTTTTGGGGGTGAAAAAGATCTAGAAATCATTTTTAAAATTATTTTTTTTGCAGGACCAAAGTTATGATGAATCTTATTTTCTTGTATTTTTTGGTTATTTTTAATAATTTTCTAAGAAAATATGAGGAATCTTGGAAAAATATGAGCGACCCAAATGGTTTTCTGTGATTATGAAAAGAACCTTTTTTTTTGAGATGGTCTAATTTGTAGATTCTAAAAAAATACTCATTTCTAGATGCACAACGGTGAGACCCCATGAAGCTCCAAAAAATAAATGAAAAAATACCCACATCCAAATCCACACAATAAGGCAATTCGGAGACCCTGCAACACTCCTGAGAAAAGAAACCCTCAAAACTTAAGAAGGGTTTTGTTGAATCCACACTTTAATACCATGTTGAAGCTATGAAGCACTGACACCATGTTGAATTTTGCAACACAAGCACCTACAAGATCAAACAACAAAACAATAACACTTTTGTGCAAGGAGAGTTCAACAACAAAATAATTGCTATATTTCTCAAGAAGCAAAGACTACAAGATGAATTATAATGAATACGATGCATTGCTTTTATAAAGAAAAAAACTCTAAAAATAGAGATAAAAAGCTAACTAGAGCATTATATGCAAACTAGAGTTTAAAAAGCAATTTGGATCTCAATCAAACTGAACTAAACTAGATTAGGTTCAACTAAATCTCATCTAAGTGAACTTAAGTTAGGCATGCATGTGTAAATATGTGATCAATTATGCATATGAATATGCATGAAAATATTCTTGGACATGTGTACAATTATTTTATGCAACACTATCAAATGCGCACGATGCAACAAAAATATGTATGAAGCAACATAAATGAATGCTCTAACAAATGCTAGAGGTGAAGCTAGATAGTCTTTTAATTGTTGAAAGGATTTTTGACACTTTTCATATGATTTAAATGTGATGTTCTTGTGTAAGAGATATGTGAAGGGATGACACTTGTCTATAAGTTGAGCTATTAGATGTCTAATAGCCTAAAGTTTACACGGGAGGTTACTCATCTAAAAAATACTCTAATTAAAGTATGCTTAGTCATGGAGTTTCCCATAGGATCAAGCCCATTTAGAAAATGGGCTAGCAAGATAAGTAAACTAAATCTTTAGGAGAACTCCATAATTAAACATGCTCAATTTGTAGTAGTAGTAGTAGTAGGATGGGTGCCCTCTTGGGAAGTCTCAACGCTTCACTTTTGTGAGAAAATCAACTAGATGCAATGTGTGCTAAGTGGAACATTCATTCTCATGAGGGATGGGTTCATGTTAATTGCTACTCATGAAATATGGGTCAATGGGTTTGACGCAAAATATATGCAAATGAGTTCTAATAACAATACCATAATTTTAACAAGTCCAACAAGGCAAAGTTAGCTATTGTTGGTAGTGCTTCAAATCAAGCCAAAATTACAAGATCAGGAAAAGGCTATGCCTTTTCCCAAGAATTATGAAACTCTTATCTTTGAATGTTAGGGGTTGCAATGCCTCTGAAAAATTGCGTTTGATCAAAAGATGTTTTGATCAAATGAAACCAGACCTGATCCTACTTCAGGAAACAAAGATTAAGCAGGAGGACCTTGAATTTTTTGTTAAAAAATTTGGTAGATGGAAATGTGCTATGGTGGAAGCTCAAGGTGCTTCAAGAGGCATGGGATGTCTTTGGAATGAAGCAACAATGGATATCACCATTCGACAATCTGAACAAAATTGGCAATGGCTGACGGCTCACTCTAGACAACTGAAATGCAGTATCCCAGTTTTCAATATATATGGTCCAAACAATAGAGGGCAGAAAAGGAGGCTTTGGGAAAGCTTGACAGCAATTCTAAATGGATTACATGAGGAGATGGTTATCCTAGAAGGTGGCTTTAATGCCATCTTAAAACCAGAAGATAAAAAAGGTGGTAGGGGCTGGAGTAATGACAGTCAAAGGGACTTTAACAACTTTGTTAATGACAATGGACTAATTGAGCTGACCTTTAAAAAAGGGGATTTCACTTGGACTAATATCAGGGTAGGATTTTTGAACATTGCAGATAAGATGGATAGATTATTTTTGGCAGGGAATTGGGCTGAAGCCTTATGGACATGTGAAGCTGAAATCCTTCCCTTCCCGGGCTCTGATCATTTCCCCATCTGTTTGACACTACAGGATGAAAGAACGCCTGATAGGTGCCCATTCAAGTTTGAGGTAATGTGGTTTCAAGCTAAAGGTTTTGCGGAAATGATTGCAACATGGTGGAAACAAGCACCTCGAAGATCAGGTAATAAGGCCTTTCTCCTTTTCAAGAAATTACAGTTCATTAAGGAGCAATTAAAAATCTGGAATAGAGACACCTTTAGGAACATTTTTTCAGAAAAAACATAAGGTAGAAGAGGAACTTAACAAGTTAAGTTTAAAAGTGATTGAAAATGGCATGCATGATGAGGACTTTCAAGGAGATTTCCACCTACAAAAGGAGTTAGAGGGTTGGTTAAGAAAGGAGGAAATATATTGGAAACAAAAATCCAGGGAGACTTGGCTCAAAGACGGTGATAAAAATACAACATTCTTCCATAACTCTGTCAAGATTCGAAGAGCTAGGAACAAGATCTATAGTATTCAAAATGGCAATGGGGAAATTGTAGATGACATGGAAAGCATCAATAAGGAGGCAGTGGCTTTCTTTTCAAAAAAACAACTTCACAAGGAAAGGAATGTGCAATTAATTGAGGAGGCCCTGACTGTTATACCCAATGTAATTTCAGAAGACCTAAACAAAATGTTGATAGGCCCAACTACAAAGGAGGAGGTTAAACAAGCCTTATTTGGTCTAGGGGGGACAAAGCCCCGGGGCCAAATGGTTTCCCAACTATTTTTTTCCAGAAATTGTGGCATATTTTAGGGAATGACTTATGGGAAATTGTGGAGGAATCAAGACAGGGGGGGCTTCATTCTGAAGGATTTCAACGCTACCTTTTTGGACCTTATCCCTAAGAGGGACGGACAAATCACCTTTGATGACCTTAGGCCCATTGCTCTTTGCAACACTACTTATAAAGTTATTTCTAAGGTAATAGCTAACCGTCTGAAGCTTGTTTTATACAAAATAATATCAGAAGAGCAAAGTGGATTTTCACCTGGGCGCTCCATCTTTGAAGGGATTATTATTGCACATGAGGCTATTCACTCGATCAGAGCTGCCAAAGCTCAAAAAATGATGGTTAAATTGGATATAAAAATAGCTTACGATGAAGTAGATAGAACTTTTCTAATGAAAGTGCTAAAGGGTTTTGGTTTCTCTGAGAAATGGATGCAATGGGTCAATGGATGAATTGATAACCCAATGATCTCTGTTTTGGTAAATGGCAGCCCACAGGGATTTTTCTCTCAAGAGAAAGGAATTAGACAAGGGAACCCCCTGTCCCCCTTTTTGTTTATTATTTTGGCAGAAGTTCTAGGTAGGCTGATTATGAAGAGGAAAATCATGGGTAAATGGAAAGGCATTAAAATTATAGAGGGAGTGGAATTATTGACACACTTACAATTTTTCGATGATACTTTTTTGGGGGGAGATGCTACTGAACATGAAGCAAGGGTTATGAAATAAACTTTAGATATGTATGGGGAAGTTTCTGGACAACACATCAATTGGAAAAAATTAGAGATTTTTTTCTTCACTACACCTCAACACACACAAGGTAGAATTTGCAGAATAATGGGAATGAAGAAAGGACAAATGCCCAATAGATATCTTGGCATCCCCTTTTTTGGAGGACGAAATAAAGCTAATTTGTGGAAAGACCTAACAGAAAAATGTCTAAAAAAATGGATGGATGGAAAGGTAAATGGCTTTCATCGGCTGGAAGAATACTAATGTTGTAGACTGTAATATTTGCCATACCAGTTTACTCCATGATGTGTCTAGAGATCCCAAAAAAATTGATTAAAGTCATAGAATAGAAAATGTGAAAAATTCTTCTAGAATGGGGCAAATGAGGAGGAGAAGATCCCACTTTTGGCTTGGGAAAAAATATGCAAGCCCAAAGCAAAAGGAGGAACAGGCATAAGAAATTCGCATCGAATGAATAAAGCTTTAGGAGAAAAACTAATATGGAGCATGTATGTCCATCCAAATCAATACTGGGCTAGGATCCTACAAGGAAAATACTTAGATTCTGGAGAGAATGAAAAAATATTAACAATCAGGGACCCCCCTAAAGGCTCAACAATTTGGAACTTTATGTTATCATGTAGACCGATCATCACAGATCATTTATCATGACAAATCTGAAATGGAGAAAGAGCAAACTTTTGGATGGATTCTTGGGATGGTCAAAAGACAATAATGGAAGAGCAAGATTGTCAGGATTTGAAGGCTTACTTTGTGGAGAAATGGGGGGAGAAAGTCAGAGATTATGTAATTCAAAAAGAAGACTAGACATGGAAATTCTGGGATTGGAAGGATGTAAATCTAGAGGATTTAACAGCCCAACAAAAATAGAGGATGTAATTAATCTTTGAAAAATGGAAGGTTAAGATGATTAGAAAACATGATAGACTTATATGGTGTGGCTCTAGCTCGGGGAACTACTCAATGAAACTAGGATACAACTTCACTGAAAGAATGAAAGACTTGAAGTTTGAGTCTCAAGATTTATGTTGGCATCAGGATGTGCTACCGAAGGTAGGGACATTTGCATGGTTAGCCATTAAGGGGAGGATTTTAACAGCAGAAAGAAGGAAAAGAATGGGCTTGGCAGGACCAACATGGTGTGTGTAATGTAAGAAAAATGAAGAAATAGTGGACCACCTTTTAGTTTAGTGTAAATTTGCTAAAAAGTGTTGGGATTATGTGCAAACAAAAATGGGCTGGGAGGGACCTAGAGAGCCCAATGTGAAAGGAATTTTTGATGGTTGGCCAAGACCCCTAAATGTTTCGACTTTATCTAGCATTTCTTTAATTACCCCTTCCTTGATTATATGGGAAATTTGGAAGGAGCGTAACCAAAGAATATTCAGAAGCAAAGCGGAACCCATAAAAAAGATGCCTGTATAGAATTGATCATGCTATAGAAGAAGTGATGGGATCTGTTGCTTCAAGAAAGCAAGCACTCTGTATTCCCTTCACACAACAAGATGGTGTAATCCAAAACAGATAGCCAAGAATTAAATTTAAAGCACCCTCTAGAGCATTGGTAGTAAGGAAAAACAAGAAAAGTAAGGAGATTATTGTGTGGGAAACACCAGAAGAGGGATGGTGTAAAGAAAATTTTGATGGGGCAACACAAAACAATCCAGGAAGATCAGGGGCAAGCATCATTATAACGGATGCAAAAGGGGAGACTCTGTCTTATGGAGAAATGAGATTGAAGGATGGAACAAATAATGAAGTTGAGTGCAGGGCAACAATGTTGGCAGTTAAACTAGCGAAGCAAACATGAGTGAAAAAGTTACATTTGGAGGGGGATTCTTGACTTATCATTCAGGCTATAAGCAATCTGTTAGTTACTGCTTGGCACCTCCAAAACTGCATCGACACTATCAGAGAAGATTTGCAAAGTTTTGAAGATTATAAAGTGTCCCATATCAAACGGGAAGGAAATAAGGAAGCTGACGTCCTATCTAAATGGGCAGTATCTATGGAAAAGGTGGAAAATTTAATTTTTGAAAATCTTAGTGCAAAGGACAATGATATATCATCTCCGTTGAGTCACATTTTTAAAAAAAAAAATGAGGATCAGATGGAAAGCATTTTAGGAATGATTATTATATAAGGTGGATTGGGAATTATATATGTCTAGTCATCATTTAATATGGGCGATGATATGCATTAATGATTGGGAATAAATGGCGGCATGTAGTGTGAACGGTTAAGCTAAAATCGTGTGAAAAGAATGAAGGTTGGGTGAAGGGACGACGTGATGGGATGAGAATTAAAGAGAAAAGCTCACCACTTGTTTATTTAAACAAACCTTCTAATCTCTTTTTCATAGCCTCTTTTCCTTTTCTCTGTGTAATCAATCTGTGTAGGTGCAACGACTAAGGGTGATGGAGCCGAATTTCACTTTCCAGACTAAGAAGCAACAAAAGGGTTTTTACGGCCTAGTAGAAGACTTAAGATTGAAGAAAATGTTGCTCTGCCCAACAAAGAATGTGATAATGACAATGCAGAACACACTGGGGCCACTTTTCAACAATGAAAATAGATGACAGAAATTACAGGTGGACATAGCTACAATGATAATGGCGTGGGGCTTGCAAATTGGCGAACACAAAAAATCATGTAAAGTGGGTAATGGAGTCTTTGTTTGAGAAGGCTTTGCTGGAAGGGATAGAATCTCTACTAGAGTGGGCACACCTGGGGTGGGCCTTTGATTATAGTGAGATATATGCAGTTGAAGCGATCGGTTCTGAGGTGGGAATCATCCCCTTTCTCAACTGGCTGAAAGGAGTGGACAGAAAGGCTTACATTGTGGAGCGGAAGACAACTTGGAGATAGCCGAGGACAACCATTCATGAGGCCCATGTCGCAAAACAAAGGGTAATCTTACCCATGGTAATTTTGAGGAGATGCAAGATTGCTCGAGCCTAACGACCAAGGATTATCAATAAATGATTTGGAAAATCCACAATGTTTTTTGAAAAGAAAAATGGAATGAAGTTTTTTGAGTAATGCTGCGAATCTGAATGTGGGGAATGCATGACGATGCAATGCAAAGGCAGGGAAACAAAGGCCTCTTTTTGAACTCCTCAACGAGCAATCTGCAAAGATGGAGAAGAAACCAGAGCTGGAGGAACCAACGACGGATATGATAAGCTACTTGATGTTTTTGCCTCTGTGTAAAAGAGGAATTTTGTAAGCTTTACAAAGTCTTTTATGTAATGGGGTTGGGTAGTTTACTGGGCTTTCAAGCCATTATCTTGTTGGGAAAAGATGAAGTGTTGTTGAATCTTATGACAAAAGGAATGAATGAGTCTGTAGATGACTCTATGTATTGAAGTTTGTAACTTTTATCTAAAAATCAATAAAATATAACCTATTATCGATAAAAAAAAATACCATAATTTTAACACAATAGGAAATACCTCCTACTTATAGATTTTTTTTTGTAATATCACATAATGATTTTTGACAATTATAATTGTCGTACCATCATCTTTGTAATATTAACACTTTACTTATTAATTAAACATTTTAAACATTCAATTTATAAATCAATTATGCATTCTTAAATAAAGACCTTAATCAATTAGAGCGCTTGTTCACTACTTCTAACCAGTCAAACTCTAATATATTTAAATTCCACATTAAAACTTCAAAATTTCAATGCCTAAACTTTTTTAAAAATTTTTTTTTTGGTTTAAAATAAGTTATTTCTTTATACTAAACTTTGAAACTGTTATATAGGAAATCTATTTTATTGAAATTACTCTAACCCAACTCTTACATTTATAAATCAATTATACCCGCTTAAATAAAGACTAACCAATTAACTTCTGAAGGTAGCTATCACTTTAGTTTGTTAACCTATCCCCCTCAATGACATCACTTAATGTTATCTCCTTGTCACATTTCTATGTATAAGTTGGGTGAAAATGCTATGAATAGATTATGATTCTATGACCAGTACATAATTTATTCACACACACACACACACACATGAATAGATTATGATTCTATGACCAGTACATAATTTATTCACACACACACACACACACACACACACACACACACACACACATTTATATACATATATATGTTTTTCTATTTCATGAACAAACTATGCCTTTTCTCCCTCTTATGGATAGAAATTGATAAGGGGTCAACACCTAAATGATAATAATTTTTTGAAAATACACATGCATATATCTGGATCTTATCATCAATTATCTTCCTGCTATCCTTAGTCAGCTCTCATTATTGCTTATGATTTCAAACCATATTGAGCTTTTATTTTTTAGGGCTAAAGCTAAAAATTAACAAATAAAGCTTATCTCAAAATAATTTTAACAACCTTTCTTAATACAGGGTTGTAAACTATTTTAAGAACTTGGGCAACTGTGTGTCTACAACCATATGTGATAAAATTATATATGTTTTTCTAAAATCCTTATGAGATTAACACTAACTACTTTACAAAGTTTTCCTGGTTGTTTGTGCTATTATAACTTGTGATGTAGGTCACCAAGCTTCTTCTAAACGCCAACTTTATAAAAAGTCATGTCAAAACAACATAACAACAAAGGCATGGAATCAAGGAGCTCTTGAGTACACATACAAACACCCATTACCAAACCACATCATAAGTAAGCACTAATGAGAAGATAAGATGACCAGACAATCATATCCAACTGAACCGAAAGAGCAGCTTGATATTTAAAACTATGTAATATGTATAAATATTTTAAACTGAACATGTAAGGCCCTCAAGTCATTTTCTTTGTTGGTTGATCCAGGGCAGAAAATCTCTTTTAGTTGTACCTAAATTTTATGAATTGGGTTGAATAACCCTGAGCAAGACCAAAGGTTTTCTTGGTCTCATTCTTTCCTACAACAAAAAAAGAAAAAAAGAAAAAAAAGAAAAATAAAAGAAAAAAAAAAGAAAAAAAAAGAAAGGAGAAGAAAAGAAAAGAAAAGAAAAGAAAAGAAAAGAAAGACTCTAACCAATTAGAATGCTTATTTACTACTTCTAATCTTGTTTACTACTAACCAAACAAATTCTATTATATCTTTTCACATTCAAATTTCATAATTTGTATATCTTACACTTTTATATTTTAATTTTTTTAAAATCAATTATTTCTTTATAGAAAACTCTAGGAAACTTTGAAACCATTGAATAGGAAATCTATTTTATTGAAATTACTCCAACCCAACTCTCTTACATTTCTATTTGTTTCACTTATTTGTTACAACAATTAACTTAGAACTAGTCTAACTTGTAAGTTACAACAATACTTCATATTTGAATGAATGTATGCATGCTTTTCATAACTTCCAACATAATTTCTTTTTTATTATGTATCTTACATCTTCTCCTATATATGTTGACTGAGTCGAGAATATGGAGGTTTCCCTGAAGTGAAGATAAAATCATTATGAAAGTTGGACAAGTGAGAGTAACAACATTGAAGCCTCTCAATGAGGTGAATGCATATAAGATGAATATAATATATGAGAGAAAACTTAACGCGTAAGCAATGAATGCCTCACTAGGCTAGGTCAAAAGAGCAGAGAAGCCGTCAAGATAAAAACAAAGGTCATAAGATAAAATGGCGGGAATCAATACATTCATTGATTCACAGCACTGAATCGAGTTGGTCAAAGCCGTTCTGTCACGCATGCAACACGTGGAAGTTAATCATAAATCAGAAACTTTTTTTATTAAAATTCCAAACCTCAAAAATGACAGTGACGCCAACGGTCAAAATAAAAATTATTGGCCGTTTGACCCAGTAATAAACTGGTAGAAAAACACCCAAAAAAAAATTGAGCGGAAAACCCAGAAATTTGTACTGCTTTTTCACATTAAAGAGACTTGACATGTGATGTGCCGTCCCAAAGACTCCTATGACACCTTCCCTTTATAGTTTAATACAGTAATCGGTATATATATTTAGGTATATACCTATCTGGCCTTGCTGCTTTTACATTATTGCTTTGAATCGATCCCCCAGATTGTTTTTAGGTGCTGGCACTGATTCTAGAAGCGAAGAGAAAGACACCCATTAAGAGAAAAAAGAGACCCATTAAGAAAATAAGAACACCCATTCCCTGCTCAAAGCCAGATATGCAATATATGTATTAGGTATATATACATTGTGTATACGTCTGACGTGGTATATATTCGTTGAGTATATGTTTACCTGTGTTTGTATATGTTAGAAAATGGTATTTTGGTATGTGCTTTGATTTAATGAGCTGGGCATCGGAGGCATAAAAGTGGAGAGGAGATGAGTTATCTGTACAGCACATGGCCTTTGGGAATGTGGGGTCTGATCTTGTGTCAATAGTTGAGGCAAAGAGAGCTACTTGCACTATTGCAGGATCCGATCCTTGTAGCAGGAGAAGAGGTTTTGTCCATGATCAGCTCCCCAAGGAGATGAAGGAGATGAAGATCAGAGATGATAAGGCAGAGACTGGTGATAAGGTGTGTGTTTTGGTTCAAAAGTTGGGTTTTTTTTTGGAGGACAGGGGAGGAGATATGGGGTTTAAAAATCTGGTTTTTATTTTTCTGTTTGTAGGAAATAGCACCATCTGTTGTGCAAGGTAATGGTACAGAAGCAGGTCACATAATTTCTACAACTATTGGTGGCAGAGATGGGCAACCTAAGCAGGTAGGGGCAGATTTTTCGATTTGTGTGTGGCTATGAAAGCGGAAGATAGAATTTGTTGGTCGGTGAAATTTATTTATCATTTTGTTTCTGGGTTGTATTTGCAGACCATCAGTTACATGGCAGAGCGAGTGGTGGGTACTGGGTCCTTTGGAATTGTGTTTCAGGTGTGTTTCCCGTCCATATCTTGATTTCGCGTGTTATAGGTTAATCGCTGTTCATTGTTTCTGCTATTCATGAAATGGCGTAGGCTGAAAATAATGCTCTTTTGAGGTTTGGGTTGGTGGGGATTCGAAGGCAAGGCCAGTTTAAGTCATGGCGTCGTAGATCTGTGTTGAACTCGTACTGGTTGTAGTCTAAATGCTATGCCTTTCTGGTTTGGTGATGTGGGCGTTAGGTTACTACTTGCAAATTTAATTTAGGCAAACCTGTAGTAAATTTAATGGAAGGTTTTATCTTTCCTTCTTGGTTTGAAATGATGGGTTTCAAAGTCAATAATTGAAAAATTGATGCCCGGAAGATCTGTAGTGAATCTATTGTATGTACAGTGTGGAGGTTATATCTTCTTGTTTTGGGTTTACGGGCAATCAAGATTTTACCTGTTCAAATCAGTTTATGGTATAGATATGCAGTAAAGTTATGGTACTTATAGCCTTACGATTATGTCTTTTGGTTTGGGAATGAGGGAATGTGGGAGATGATCCTAAAATCAATGTTTGCCAGGTTTGTGGTGATAGTTATTTTATTTGCAGTTTTAAGTTTTTCTTTTTGGTTTAGAGATGTGGGAATTCAAGAGTCTATTTGGTTTAACCAATTTCTGGCAGATGCTATCCCTTTTTTAATGACGTGGAAATACTTTAAAACAAATGTCTGGGAGATCTTTAGGGAAGCTATTCCGGTTTCATACAAGTTTTATAAGTTGCTGGTTTAGGGACGTGGACTTTTAAGGGTTCATATTGGAAAAATTATTTCCTGACAGGGTTGTGGTAAGAGTTAAAACTATTGTGCTTAAAGTCTAAAGGTTGCATTACTTTAGTTTGGGGGTTCTGATGTTTCAAGATGTTCAGGTAAAGCCTTAAAGGCAGTGTATGTCAGATCAGTAGTGATGTTAATGTGGTTGCAGTCTACGGGTGTATCTTTTTAAGGTTGGGGACGAGGAGATCAGGTCATTTTGTGATAAAATAATGGCCTGGAACATTTTTAGTGAAGTATTTCTAGCTGCAGTCTAAGGGCTATATCTCTTTGATCTACATATATTTGCTTTAGTGTATAACATTTGTCATACAAATCTGTACTGAATTTATTTTGTTTGTTCAGGCTAAATGTCTTGAGACAGGGGAGACTGTCGCCATTAAAAAAGTTTTGCAAGACAAACGATACAAGAACCGGGAGTTGCAGATAATGCGTTTCCTGGACCACCCAAATGTAATATCATTGAAGCATTGTTTCTTTTCCACCACCGACAATGATCAATTGTATTTAAATTTGGTGCTGGAGTATGTGCCGGAGACTGTCTATCGTGTTGGCAAGCATTATAGTAGGATGAATCAGAGGATGCCTCTCATTTATACAAAGTTGTATACATATCAGGTGGGGAATGATGTTTTGAGTCTGTGTGTGCATTATCTAGTCTATTGTTCTGGCCCCTGGGAATCATTTTTACAAGTTGTTTTGTGGTTTCAGATTTGTAGGTCATTAGCCTACATTCATGGACTTGGGATAAGTCATAGAGACATAAAGCCCCAAAATCTTCTGGTATTCCTCTTCCACGACTATCTAGTTTTGAAATAATTTATTGGATGATATGAAGTCTTTTTTGTAGAGGTTGCCAGAACAAATGATGTGCATGATTCTAGCAATGATAATTTTTTTTGTATTTATAAAATATTATAGTTCATGCTTCTTATGCACTATGTGTGTGGGGTTTACTGTTTGGTTGGACAGGTGAATCCACACACTCATCAAGTTAAGCTCTGTGATTTTGGAAGTGCCAAAATTCTAGTAAGTATATTTAGATAGACAAGTAACAATCTGAATTATAATGTTGATGATTTTTTCAGGTTATTGAAAGCTATTTATTTTGGAGTTCATGGTTAAGTCCAACTGTATCCTGAAACTATATATCCTATTATCCTGTTTGAAATTTATTTTCACAGAAAAGATAATCTCATATTTTAATGAACTTGTTAGTGTTCTTTCCTTGTTCAAATATTTTGTGTGCATGCCTGGTTTTCAATTCTTTTTGGTTATGCTCCCATCAGGAGTGTTGGCAAAAATTTGCCAAGCCGAAATTGCTCTCTGAAGGTTATGTTGTCTCTATTCAGTAAAAAGGTGGCTACGTTACCGGATTCCTCTGCTGAAGGCTGGATCCTGGTTCTGGTACGGTTCTGGTACTGATTCTACTGGGATTCTGCTTGGATTCTGGCAGGATTTCGGATTCCCGTCTGGAGCCTGGGGGAATCTGCGGGAATCCGGGGATGTGGGTGACCTTGATTCTTAATATCATTAGGTCCAAATAAAGCAGGAATTATTGTTCCTGAAGTTTTCAACACTTCTCAGGAAGCTTTTCAATGTTCATACTGCTGTAGAAAGTATATGCTACATAGTCCACAAACTCATGTTTTCTCACCTTGTTGTCCCAAAATGGCTTTTCTGAACGCTGAACACCTGAATTCTGAGTAGTAGACAAAATGCCATATATATTTCAATTGTACTTACCATATATCAATCTGCCAAAACAACTCACATGATATTTTTCTAACACCCATCACATTCATTGCACCACACTAGGTCCCAAGAAATCTTTATAGAACATCCACATGATATAACAAAGCACAAGATATAATGAACTCTAACAACGTGCATGCATGTACTTCACATTGAAAGTTTCTTTTTTCACCATTATATATAATATATCATTGTGTTACTACTTGGAGTGTTTACAGTTCAATGTTGTGTCTGTTATTTCCGTAAGTTTTGTGATTGTGGTTAGAATACGTGGTCGTTTAATATAGGAATTGTTATATGATGAGAAGAGTCTTCTCACGTTACTGGCTAACATGGGGAAATTGTGATGATGATCTTGGGGAAGAATGTGCTATGGACACTTGTAGGATAGTTTTGTTGGAATCCAACCATCACGAATTGCCTCAACCCCATGAATATCTATAATTTTTTTATTTTATGTAATATTTTTTTGTAACCTCCATACATACATACTTGTGATTGTGGTTAGAATACATGCTCGTTTACTATAGGAATTGTCATATGATGAGAAGATTCTTCTCATGTTATTGGCTAACATGGGGAAATTGTGATGACGATCTTGGGGAAGAATGTGCCATGGACACTTGTAGCATAGTTTTGTTGGAATCCAACCATCACAAATTGCCTCAACCCCATGAATATCTATCATTTTTTTATTTTTTGCAACCTCTCTCTCTCACTCTCTCTCTCTATATATATGTATATATGTATATGTATATATTCCGAAAATGTCTATGTCCGCGGTACCGGAATTGGGCCCAATTTTTTTTTTGCCGAATCCCCGAATCCAAATCTGAACCAGATTCAGGATTGGCTATTAGAAAGGTGGTACAAAAGCACACAAGATTATGACCTATATGTGAGTCTGCTTAATTGGAGATATGATTTCTTGTGGTCATTGCTTGTCATGTTACAGTCTAATTGGCTAACTGTATAGTGTCTTTGTATGATTTTACCAAATGCTATACTGATTGGGTCTGTATGCTTCAAATGGTTGAGTTGCCATTTGAGAGTAGGGTGCATGACAATAAAATGCAAGTCCATCCACTTTTCTTGGAATTTCGGGGATTAGATCTTTTTGTGCGGTAAGCTTCAGTTCTCAAGTGATTCATGTCCACAGCAATCTTGAGATCACTGTGAGTATGCCAGTATAAATATCAAGTGTATTCTAATATATGGACCAAGTGTATACCCAGGTGCCCATTTAAGATTCAAACTAGATAGTCAAGTCAAAAGTTCTAAACTGCTCCAAGTGGAGCCTAGTCAGTGAATTCTTGTTTCTTTATAGCCTGTTACAGCTATTCATGAGATCTACACTACATGAAGTTTTACACTGCATCACTTTGCTATAAGTAAATGTTAAAATTAGCAGACTAGCTATTATTGACAATTGTTGTTATGAAAATTGAAATTCAAAAACCAATTTTACTTCATCTAATTACCTTGTCACACAGCACCCCAGTGTGACATGTATCGTGGCAAGCAATTTTGTCATACGTCTCATATTTCAATCTGATAGCTGGCATTTAAGCTATTCTCTGGATGCACAACATTTACCAGTCCCACTGGAGCTAACTGCTACTCTTTCAAACAATTGGGAATTTTGTATTTTATTAAAACATTTTAGCAATACACAGTGAGGACTTTTCCTTCTTTTATCCTTGGCTATGCATCTCCTTTTTCTCTGTCGTTACAAGCCTTATTAAGAATCTATTGTTGAAAATTTTTTCAGTTCATTTTGCACTATAGGTCCTAGGCTAAGTTACCGGATTCCTTTCCTCTGCTGAGGCCTGGATCCTGGTTCTGGTTCTTCCCAGATCCAGATTCCTCCCGGATTCCGGCAGGGTTCGGAATGGAATCCGGATTCCTTTCTGGAACCCTGCCGAAATCCGGATTCCTTTCCGGAACCCTGCCGGAATCTGGGTGGAATCCAGGAGGATCTGCAGGAATCCAGAAGGATCCACGGGAATCCAAGATTCTGGGCATCAAAAAATGGGCCCACTTTATATTTTTTTTTAAAATTTTCAGCATGTAATGACATTTTGAGACTTTTACAAAGTATGAATATGATATAATCATATACTTACAATTATGGATATATCATTTTATGAGAATCACGCTTCTAACTTCTTATTATTATCATTATATGTTTCAACTTTGAAGTTTTGAACTAATGATGAATGAGCATTGACATGTTACATGTATGGAATCTATGAATATACATACATATATTTTTTGAAAATGTCTATATATATACCTGCGGAACCAGGATCCGGCCCAAATTTTTTTTTGCCTAATACGTAGGTCCTAGGAATATTACAAGGTTGCATGGAGACGGGGTACTTGGAGACTCTGGAGACTGGTACCGGTACTGGTACTTGGAGACTCTGGAGACTGGTACCGGTACAGCTATTTCTTCAAAATAGGAGATGGGGGTACTTGGAGACACCACTATTTTTTTTCTATATAATATTATAATTTAATAATTTATTGAAATTCTGAAAATATAGTGGACTATAACTATAATTTAATGATACTTGGAGACTGTAACACTAGAATACCTTACCAACACTAAAATCCCCACTCATTTCTGCTGTTACAGTTGCTCTTAAATTCTTAAACCTCAAAATGGTGTCCAAAACCTGTAGATCTTTCACCACTAAACCAGCAATGTTTCTTTGGAAGTCACCAGTACGGGAGACACGTCCCAACCTCTGGTACGTGCCCCAGGGGTTCAGGGAAGCATTTCCTCCTTTGTTAAATATCAGCTTTTTCTGAGTCATTGTTATAAACCTATGTGTTAAGATTGCAACCTTGAAAGTTGTTTCAGTTTGTAGGAATGGAAGTTCTATAACTTTTTACGTACTTTACTTGATAGCAGTTTGCCTTATTTGTTAAATAACTTATTTGGAGGGTTTTGCATCCATGCCAATATACATATTTTTTTACCTTTCGTTTTGTTCAAATTTCTTGTTATTTTTATGTCTCTGACCTGTAGTTTTAGATGTTTCTATTTTAATTTTTTGGTATAACACAGATGCTATACTGATGACATTCACTTTAGTGAAAGAACACATTTCTATAGTTCAATGCTCTAGAGAGTTCCAGAGAAAATTTACAAAATTATTTCCAAACCAATTATTGTGTGAAATGTTGATCCATATATAAGTTTTTGGTGCCAAGGTATTTTTCAATATGATTCTTGATGGCCTTTTAAACTTTAATCTCTCTAAAGTCTAAAGTGAAGTGACTGCTTTGGTTGTTATTTCTTTAGTCTCTACCATTGGATTAGTGTGTCTGGTTCTTTCAGATTGTAGGTTTGTGATTCTGTTTCAAACAGAAGTATAGGACTTGCAAATTCCAAGACAATGGATACCTGTTTAAACCCGATTATGGAATATGTGGCCAGACTTTGCCAAATTGAACCTTTAGTAGCTGATTTTAATAGTTCATATAAGATTCAGCTTTTACATTCTTAATCTTATGGAAGTAGGAGTAAGAGCATGATGCACAGTTGGGTTTTGATGTAACTAGCTGCTCTCTCCTTCAACCCTGTTATATGTGATTTTAAAGTTTATGTATTTTGTATACAAGTCTGTTCTTGGCTACATGTTACATGTATGGTCCCTATATTTATCAATTTTATAAACAGTCCTTGATGAAATTGGTCTTTATCTTTGACAGGTCAAGGGTGAACCTAATATATCCTATATTTGCTCACGGTATTATCGAGCTCCCGAGCTCATTTTTGGTGCCACTGAGTACACAACTGCCATTGACATGTGGTCAGCAGGTTGTGTCCTTGCCGAACTTCTCTTGGGTCAGGTTAGTGATTGAGGTCTTTTATCCGTAAATGTTTTGGAAACACAAAATGCTTGCAAGATTGGAAAACATTTTGTGGCAGGTATGTTATATCTTTTGCTTCTTGAATGATGTACAGCCTTTGTTTCCCGGGGAGAGTTCGGTGGACCAGCTTGTAGAGATTATCAAGGTGAAATTAAAAATATTTTCTCATTTTCAACACACAGTATGCTACTATTTGTTCAAGACATCATTTTGCGCATTGATATTTATAAGTGAATAAAAGATCACTCATTTTCTTCTCTGCTTTAGGTCCTTGGAACCCCGACCCGTGAGGAAATCAAGTGTATGAATCCTAATTACACAGAATTCAAGTTTCCCCATATAAAGGCTCACCCATGGCACAAGGTTAGTATTATGAGTTGCTATGGAAGTCTAAATGTTATCTACACAGGACTTTGGAATTGGAATCATGTGACTTATGTGTTGTTGACCTTTGCAGGTTTTCCACAAGCGCATGCCACTAGAGGCCGTTGATCTGGTCTCAAGGCTGCTTCAATACTCACCGAATCTTCGCTGTACTGCAGTAAGTAACTGTGTCAAAGCAGGGACTTTTAAAAATATGGGATACTAGCTAATGCATATGATGCTAGTAGTTTGTTGGCTGAAAAGCTCTGTATTCTATTTTTCTAATGCTCATGATATTTTTTTTCATAACTTTTGATATTTGATTACTCTAATCACATGATGAATTTTAATGCAGCTTGAAGCTTGCATTCATCCATTTTTTGATGAACTTCGTGATCCTAATATCCGTCTGCCTAATGGCCGTCCTGTACCTGCACTTTTTGACTTCAAGCCAGAGGGTACCATCGAGAGCCTCTTTTAGTTTTTTCTTTTTCTTATGTTCCGCATCTATTTAATATGCATACCCCCAAAGTTGATTTTCCTGTCTGCTTTTCCCGTAATGGTCACTGGCCCTGGCTATTCATCCTTATGTTTGTGTATTGTCTGTTTTGCAGAATTGAGAGGGGCGACCCCTGAACTCCTCCAGAAGTTGATTCCAGAGCATGCAAGGAGGCATTGCCTGCAACTTGGGCTTAGCCTCTAGGTTTTGCTCTCTGTTTGGAGTCCTGGTATCTTTTTTGCACTTAAGGAGCCTGAAAATATTTGATGGCTAGACATGATATGTTCATGGGTTGTGGTTCAAAAGATAAGGGGATAGTGAGGAAAATGTTGGAAGCACTTTGGTCATGTTTCCTTGTGGTGAATATTGTTGTACCCAAAAATTGCAGCTTTGTTTTGCTGATCATTCTTACTTGGGCACCAAATCATGCAAAGAATGCAGCCCTGTTGTATTAAGTTATCTGAAAACTGATATTTTAAGTCAAATTTATCAAGGTTCATAGAAGGAGAGCTAGTATGTATACAAGATGATATGCAGGCTACAGGTGAAGTTATGTAGGCTGACTATTTTTGGGATGGTGATGATTCAACCATGCGGGTGGTCTATGACAGTACATATTTAGGTTGGGAAACTTGTCCATAAGACTTCAAGACCCACTCCCATAAAGTTGTTTGAATATCCATGATTTATTGAGGACAACTGTTAGCCTATGCAAGGATTTCGGAAGGAACTGAAGGTACAAGTATACTGATGCAGCCTATGAACTTTGAATAGTGGAAACAATTTAACTGGAAAACAGGAGTTTTTTCAATTACAAAGTATATGTGAGATGCTTCATTTCTTGTTTTATTTATTTTTTTATATCAAAGTCAGAATTCAAAGTACAGCTTCATGACCTGCCTGCCTCAATTAATGCGTGTTCTTATTTTAGTAGTCTTTCAGATTTGGTTGGGCCTCGGTATGCTTATTGAACTTATTCCTTCAATATTTTGGAGAAGGGGACCCGGGATTAGGCTAAATACATTCAATTAATTAGTTGTTTTTTAGTCATCCAATTATAGGATAAAATCATTAGGATATTCTTCAATTACAGCATTTAACCGCACATGAATGTTTCGTGAAGGCCTTTGGTATCTACATATCATGTTACACACACTGGAGTCAGAAATGCACATCATGGACATGCTGTTATTTTATGTTTTTCTGTTTTAGTTTACCTGGAAATTCTGTACGATGTGGCCCGGCATTATTATAACAAAATGAAAACTATGTGTTTACATTTGGAATGTTCAATATGATATTAACCATGGACACACTAAAAGCAGGTTTTCTGCAAAATGTAAATGTTATCATTGAACTCTTTTATTAAGTTATGTTACAGCAAATTTATATTGTATTCTATTATTAGTTATTCTTAACTAATCTTCTGAACGGGGTTTATGAATCAAGTAGACAATTGTTGGGCCAGATAGAAAAAGGTGATTCCTAATCAACAGCAGTGTCAAAGGGAAAGGTGACATGGTGTCATGCTTCGAGTGCCTGATATGGCACTTGCAATGGGGCACAAGGTCTTAATAATGTAATTGCATTACTCTCTAACCAGTGTCGAGTCTGTTATGCAACAGACTTTGCATGTCCTACATTGACTGGAATCAAAGAACCTCTCTGGCTACTTTTTAGCAGGACAATTGTGAGGAATCTCATGGGTTTGTCAAATACGAAAAATTAAGCACCAGTAAGTTTTAGTTACAACATTATGGAAGGTAACCTAATTTTATCTTCTGGTGGATGCGAAACTCGACTTATTAATTGCCTCCTAATTTCTATTGCATGGAATCTGATATTAAATTGCCTGATTCTAACTGCTATGGTGTGGATTTTGATTAATTAATTGTCTGATTCTAACTGCTATGATATGGTATTTGATTAATTAATTGCCTGATTAATTAATGTGCCTGAAATGTGACAACATGAATATTGTCATGGTATGTGAAAAAGTGATTCTCTTTGATAGGAAATGATGGTTGTTTCAACTCCTGCACAGTCCTGTATTTTACCAAAAGGAGAGATTCGGCTTGTGAGTATTCATTTGAGTAGATATGAACAAGTAAAGACTAATATAAGTTACCAAAGATCTGATGGTTTTATTCGACCCAATTTGGCTCACCTGGGTATAGGTAAGAGAGGATAACCTCTATCAAAATGGAGAAACGAGTCGATCAAAATTGCAATAGAATGGAGTCTTTGAGAACCTAATGAATATGTTCTATAATGATGAATAACGGTAAAACCACTTTGGTCATTAAATACTCGAGAAATTCACTCACGCAATGCAAGTATTTTATCCATGCATTTAAGCAAAAAGTTTCAACAATGTGTTAGTATTTTGGTATATAGTTCAAAAAACAGTAACAAACAATAATTCATAATTGTCTTTCATTGCCATTCATATTTGTTGTGCCCTTCTTTGAGTTCTGTTTGTTGCTTGATAGTTGAACAAGTATAGTAACCCTGGATTTTCTATATGACTGGCCTTTCGTTACTTGCATTATAGTATATAGCTAGAGAGGCATTAGTTTTTCTTGGGGTGGATTCTTTCAATTCAAACTCGAATTTTGATTTCAGCAAGCAATACCAGAGCCAAGCTCCCATCGTTTTAGAGGTCATCTCAATACACGGTCATGGTTAAAATAAGAAAAGGATCAATAGCGCCCAAGGACAGTGCATCAAATCAATCAAAGTACACCATTTTCAGCCGCTAGGATTTTCAAGCAATACTTTCAACTCCAAAGTCTAATACAACATCGTCACATTATGTTAAGCTTTTGTCTCTCGGACCCATAGCCTAATTGCTATCACTCATTGCGAAGAGGAAGCATCCCTAAGAAATAGTTTTTGAATGTAAAATACACAATTTTTGCGTTGACAATATCTTCCATAACCAGGTGTGAAAGATCATTTTCATCATAAGTTAGCTTAGTTGTTTGTTGGTATAGATTAAAATTTAGTAGGCTGGCAATTCAATTTATTTAAATCATTTCTCTTAGGATTTTAAATTTTTCTTGTAAGAGGTAATTGTAAATTTTGAATTCATTGCAGATTTGTTTCACAACAATGACATACAAACATTCTGAAGGTGTGAAATTATCGCAAGACTTCCTCAACGACATGCAAAGTTAAATATTCAACAAAATCGAATCAAGTCAAATGTGAATTTTTCGAACAAAAATGTACATTCCTCTCACACGCAGAACACTGAAAAACAACGAAGAACAAACACATTAATAAAATAGTCTTTTGTTATAATGTGAAACAAATTTGTTTGTATGTGCATGTGAGCTAAACTTGCTTGTTCATGTTAATTATTGAAACAAATATTATTTTGTTTGTTCATATTAATTATTGAAACTAAAAATGTATCTCAGTTTGCTGTTCGTCACTTTTAGATTTGTTGCATGCATTCATTTCAAACCAATGAAAGTATTCTTATCCATTGTATGTTAATTATGTACTTTTTTTTCTCTATTGAAGGGGCATGCTTGATATATGGTTCTTGTTTGATGCTTGTTTCCTCTTATTTTTCTTTATATTTTAGTGTTCACAATAATTATATACTCTTCTTCTAATTAGTCTTAATAATATACACTAGCACGATGAAGCTAAATGATTTTAAAATTATTTTTTGAGTGTGAAATTAAGAAAAAAATAAATGAAGATTTTTAGTTGTAAAAGCAATTTTAACACTCTTAGTTTTAAACATTTGATTCGAGTGAAAATACAAATTTTAGACGTTCGTACAAAAATACTTGTTTACATTTTTAGGTTACTAATAGAGGGGGAAGATTGAGCAAGTCACATTCATCTACAATGAATCATTATATAAGTAAAAAGACAACTTATTTAAAATTACATGTGATGGATATTGGACATCAATATACAAGTTTTGGAACCATTACAAATATTATTATTTTAAACACGTAAATGTATATTAACTTTACAAAAGATTATAAATATATGTTTTTTGTTTTTATTAAATTTGGTAGTTGAGACTTGGATTCTAGTGAATCTTACCTCCAAAATCTCAATGCACTAGTTCCATAACCACCTATTTCTAAATAAAAGCTACCAATTAGTATCAATGATAATAGATAAATAACTAAAAGGTAAAAGATAATTGGTGCTTCTATAACAACTTATTTCTAAATAAAAGTTACTAATTAGTATCACTGATAGGGTAAAAGGACGGAGCTGAGTCACACTTGAGGACCATTTTGGTAGTTTTGGCCAGACTTGTTTCGGTCGGAATATGTCTGGCTGTACATACGTGGCGCACACGCGGTGCCATGTGGTGTTGATGTGGCAAATGAGTTTTGGCCGAAACTGGTCCGGTCGAAACCGTTTCGGCCGGAACCCATAAAACTTATATATACCCCAAAATTTGGTTTGAGCGGCTCATTTGCACCGAGCTCCTTCCGAGAATCGCAGAGCGGAATAGGGGTACTAGGAAAATATTACAAAATAGTAGGAAAATGTTTTTTGTTTTAATTTTATTATTTTTAATTTTAGAAAATATAAAATATTGTTTTATGTAGATTTAATATTTTTTTTTTTCAGTTAAGATTATATGTTAGTTACTTAGTTAATTAATTTAGTTTTATTACAAATGTTTCAAAACAGGAGGAAAATATTACAAAATAGTAGGAAAATGTTACAAAACAATAGGTAAGTGTTACAAAACATTAGGAAAATGCTACAAAACATTAAGAAAATTTTACATTAGGAAAATGTTATTTAGTTAATTAGTTTGGTTTTATTACATATGTTTCAAAACATTAGGAAAATATTACAAAACATAAACCAACATGAAACTGAAACATAAATCAACATATACTATAACAAATTAACCCTAACATGAAACTGAAACATAAATCAACATAAACTCTAACAAATTAAACCTAACATGAAATTGAAACATAAATCAACTTAAACTCTAATATTAACCCTAACATGAAACCTTAACCATATTGAACCCTAACATGAAACCTAACCATATTGAACCCTAACATGAACCCTAAGAAAACCTTAGCAAAATGTTACAAAACATTAGGAAAATGAACTACAAGACATTAGAAAATATTAGTATTAAACATAACATTGTACCCTACAACATTAGGAAAATGAACTACATAGCATTAGGAAAATGAACTACATGAACTACAACATTCATGTATTAAACATAACATTGTACCCTAACATGTGAAACCCTAATATGAAACCAACATCTTGAAACCTAACATGAAACTAAAACATGAATTTTAACATAAACCTTAACATGAAACCCTGACCATATTGATTCCTAACAAAAACCTAACATGGAATCGACACATGAAATTGAAACATAAATCAACATAAACCTTAATGTGCTAAATTGAATTTTTCTTTCGAACATACATGTATTCAAGTGTTTTCTTTTATCTATATTATCTATCATGTGACATGACATTAGCTAGAAACTAACATGAAACTGGAACATGTTAACCAACATAAACCCTAACACTAAACAAACATATATGAACCCTAACCATGTAAACCTAATTTAAAAGTAGATCCTTAAACCCA
>MU225615.1:2627099-2644647 GCA_018584345.1 Thuja plicata | reverse complement strand
AAACCCTAACACTAAACAAACATATATGAACCCTAACCATGTAAACCTAATTTAAAAGTAGATCCTTAAACCCAATTGAGAAATTAACCATAACATGTTCAACCAACATGAACCCTAACCTTCAACTTGAGCATGTACTAGAAACCAACATAAACCCTAACATGTTCAACCAACACATGAACCCTAACCTTCAACTAGAACACTAGAAACCAACATGAACGAGCTAACAACGAACAAATTAACCCTAAACCTAAACATGAAACATTAATTTACATTCAACTAGGCTAGTTGTAAACCTAGAGACAAAATTGATCCATAACTCAACCTCTTTTTCGTTAGAAAATATGTGCACATGTATGTATATATGATTTTAAATCATTTTTCTTTCAAATGTATATGCATTCAAGTGTTTTCTAGTTTATTTATTTGTAACACGTGTTTAAAAATATATAATTATATTAGAATTGGACCATGTACATGTGCAGAGATCTAGACATATATTCTTCTTTATACTTTCGAGCATATAGATCTATTTTTTCTATCACATGGCATCGGGTAGAGGGGCATCACCTTAGATTTTGGAGATGCTAGTGTACAGGGGGGTGGTAGTGACCGCTCTTCTCATAGATCTGCTGATTCTAGAGAGGGCAGGGAGCATTTATTCGACAATACCATAGCTCGATTGACATGAGCTATTGAGTTTCTTAATCAAAGGATCCAGTCATCCACCACCCTCCCTATTACCTAATAGGGATAGGGCGAAGATCATTAAAGAGGACCTGGTTCGTATGATTGACACAGTTCAATCATACAACCCTTATGATAGTATATCTATTGATACATTCTATACTTCTCTCTCCCGCAGCATTACTGGCGCTGCGAAGTATAGATAGGTTGATTTAGAGGTCTCCACCGCTATGGTGAAGACCATGTTTCCTCATTACCGAGATAGAGTGTAGGTCAGAGGCTATATGACTACTCGGTGTGAGGATGACCTTGTTGCACCATTTATATATCCTCGATGGTTGGTTTCTCATCATAGGTGGCCCCAGAAGGATGAACTTCCACTATATTTCTGCAAACAATTATTTGCAGAATTTCATTTGCATCATTATGTTGTTTACAAAGATTTTTCCGGTCATGCTGGCAGGGGAGGGGAGATTATCAGATAGATTCAGAGGGCCTAATGCCCCAGTGCCCGCTAATAAGAGGGCAAAGGTGGGTCCAAACCTTTTGGTCATACCAAAAGGTTTGGAAATGATAGTTGCAGGACAGAGTGTACCTGATGACAGGATCAAGACAAATGTATTTTCTAGTATCGCAACACAGGTTCATGAGATGTCATATGATCATTTAGGGAGATACATGTTGCGTTCCCGTTCTGGCGTTCCTCCACCTACACAGGATGCATCCTCTAGTGATGATCCATACCATATAGTAGATATACCATCTCCCTTTGAGGTTGCAGCTATATCAGATTTGGACCAGTTGCGTCGTACGAGCCCATGTTTAGCCAGTGATATACTTTGTGCATATCAGGCTATACAGATTATCAACGGGGTTCCTCTTAAGGATGTCCCTCATTTATCCCCGCCATTCTCAGTAGATCTACTAGATCAGGTTCTCAGGGTGCACAAAGACAGGAGGATATTCCTGCACCACCTACAACTCCTCAGCAGACTGCAGTTGACGAGGATGCACCTCACTAGTCTACCCAGGCCACTTCATCACGTCCAGTTCATCGACTTTTTACCAGCTTTCTTACAGATGACCAGATTGATCCCTCAGAGGTGTCCTTACATGAGGAGATTGATCCCGGTGATGTAGACTTACATGATTTAGAGTTGAGCGATATCGGGAGAGCATTACATGCTACTACGATATATATTTATTTAAATTTTGATGTATTTATAAAACTTAAACATGTAAATGACATAAATAATTTGAATTAAAATTTTGATTTTAATACACACACACACACACACACACATGTTCTCTAGAGTATTCCAGACAGTATGGAGCATGGATATGAAGATTTACAGACTCCTAGTGATCTTGTGCATCATGACAGATAGGTAAATTTATATGTTTTTTCAAACTTAATTTTTCTATGATCATAAGTATTTAGTTTATTATACATGTGCGTATGCATGACACATCTATTTCTTAAATTGCACACATAGATCAGGAGGAGGTGGATCATCATCAGGTCACAGATTAGGATATGGTCCTAGTTGAGCACATATGCTACTTTGCATATTTCATGTTTCACATATATATTGTAGACATTTCATATACATACATGTTATTTCAGACACATCTATATTCTAGACATTTCATCTACATGTTATTTCAGATCTATACATTTACATGTTATATGTTGGTATGTTATTTCATATTTTAGACATTACATATATACATGTTCATTTTCGTCATTTCATACATGCATGCATGTTATACATGTGAATGAGTTATTTCATATTTTAGACATTACATATATACATATTCATTTTAATCATTTCATATATGTATGTATGTTATACATGTGAATGATTTATTTCATATTTTAGACATTACATATATACATGTTTATTTTAGTCATTTCATATATGTATGTATGTTAAATACATGTGAATGCGTTATTTCATATTTTAGACATTACATATATACATGTTCATTTTAGTCATTTCATATATGTATGTATGTTAAATACATGTGAATGAGTTAAATACATGTTACTTTTAAACATTTCATATATCAACGAGTTATTTCATATTTTAGAGTTATTTTTATGTAAGTAACTAATCTATTCAAATTGTCTTAAGGGGATGTCTTAAGGGGAGGTATAAAAATACACACATCAAAACATAAATTTATAACAGCATACATAAAAGCTATATAATGAACTCATTGAACCATTAATATTCAATTAAATAAGCTATTCAATTTTTTATGTAAGTAATTTAAAGTAATTTAAAAGGGGATGTCTTAAGGGGAGGTATAAAACCATACACATTAACACATAAATCTATAACAACATATATAAAAGCTATATAATAAACTCATTGAACCATTAATATTCAATTAACTAAGCTATTCAATTTGTCATGTAAGTAATTTAAAGTAATTTAAAAGGGGATGTCTTAAGGGGAGGTATAAAAACATACACATTAACACATAAATCTATAACAACATACATACAAGTTATGTAACAAACTCATTGAACCATTAATATTCAATTAACTAAGCTATTCAATTTGTCATGTAAGTAATTTAAAGTAATTAAAGGGGAATGTCTTAAGGGGAGGTATAAAAACATACACATTAACACATAAATCTATAACAACATACATAAAAGCTATATAATAAACTCATTGAACCATTAATATTCAATTAATTAAGCTATTCAATTTGTCATGTAAATAATTTAAAGTAATTTAAAAGGGGCATCTTAAGGGGATGTCTTAAGGGGAGGTATTAAAATATACACATCAAAACATAAAATCTATAACAACATACATAAAAGCTATATAATAAACTCATTGAACCATTAAAATACAATTAACTAATCTATTCAATTTGTCATGTAAGTAATTTAAAATAATTTAAAAGGGGATGTCTTAAGCGGAGGTATCAAAGCATACACATTAACACATAAATCTATAACAACATACATTAAAGCTATAAATTAGATCCATTGAACCATCAAAATATACATTATAAAAGAATACACAATATACAAAACATGCATAACTATAGAGTTCAAATTGTAGAGTTCAATAACATATATCCAATATCCAATACATTAAGTAAGAGTTCAAACTGTAGAGTTTAAATATGAAAGTACGAGAGCTACAAAAAGAATTTTATCCTAAAGCTCCTGATACATATAGTCTGGATCCTCTTTGTCTTTTATTATCTCCAAAAGTTTTTCATGTTCTTCAACAGGCAACCTCCACTTTTAATTGCCACGTCCTCTTTTTTGCGATGTCTCAAATTGCAACTTTGTTGCTATAACCAAGTGACTGTAATGTAGAACTTTTTGACCAGACATATATTCAATAAATTGAACACCATTTCTGTCTATCTTTACTTGCTGATAATATGTTCCTTCAATAACAACTGAACTAGTTGGATATGAGTGTCCATCACCATCTACAATTTCTTCTGACAATTTGTATTTTGCTTTCGTGCATCTTAGTAGATAATAATCTACACTTTCAACATTGTCAGGATCCGCAACCACAACAAAAATATCACCTAGATACAAATGTAGACTAGATATTAAATTCAAAACAAAAGTATAATAACTTAAATTTAAATAAAAGATCATGTACATGTGCACGCACATGTAACAACCAAATCAGAAACACACTAATAATCAACTGGATATGTGGATAAATTATAGTATGGAACCTAGTCATAAACTCAAGGTAGGGAAATTCACTTTCCTTCAATACAATTTTTTTGGATTCATCTCCAGTCTTAGTTCGGTATGTCTCATATTCAAATCTCTTCCATAAAACTAGCGTTGCAACATTAATATTCTCAATTTGCAATGGAAATTTATGTAAATCTCCATAATCATTGCATGCACTTTTTATACATTGTACTTTGAACTCATCTGAATCTTTTGATTTCTCACATAAAATAGACTTCACAAATTGTGTCGTATTTCCAGGGATGACCATATCTAAATTAAGTATTGCCATAACCCTTTTATATGATTGCAAATATAGATAAAACTCAACATGATTTTGGCAACAAGTTTCACGTACCTTATTTATGCGTACAAAGCAAGGGCACAACCTCTCAAACATTCTTTGACATATTTTCACATCTGAAAATTCTTGCTTGAATGCTTCAAACAATTCACTTTGTGTTGTATCTATAAAATATTTTGGATGTGTAGTTTTCATACCGGTCTCTTCATCTTTCATCTATATAGTATCCCTTCTATTAGAAGAAACACGGGAGTGAGCGGTCCAATATTCAATGACCCGTCTTTTTACATCTTTAGAAATTTTGTCTTTTCGAGGAAGTCTACAAATATTAACCCAGTTCTTTTGAATATTTTCATCTAACATATTTCTCTTCCTGATATATCTTTGAACAGTTCTTCTAGATACATTCAATAAATCAGAAATTGCATGTACTTGTTTTCTCTGTGTCAACCTCCTACTAGATAAAGTAGTCATTAATGCTCTACGTGCATCACTTAAATTGACTCCTCGACTTGAGTTGTTAATGTCGTTCAATGCATCTTGCAAATTTTCATCTATTGTTTGATTTACATTGTCTCTTGAGTTTTTCTTGTTATCAACACCTAACAATTACAAAACATGAGTCATTTATTTTTTCCTGAATAACCTAGCAAATAATTGTGCTTTTCCAATTAGACTTTTATTTTGAAAATATTCATCCCAAATCTTTTTGCATTGTTTTTATTTTTATTTTTTTAAAATATTCATCAGATGAAAATTGACTGAAAAATGAATCCTCATCCATCTCCATCAAATTGCCCATGTCAAAAGATATATTTCCACCAATTTGTTCCCCTACTTGAATTGGATCTTTTTGGACTTCAACAGGTTCATCTTCATTACATTTTGTCATCCCTTATTCGATCATATTTTCTTGTTTTGTTCCTTTTATTCCCCATTGCACAAATTGTTCAAATTGAGAACTTCGATTCACTTGCATACACAAAACCATATACTCTTGATAAAAAAATAAAAAATAATATTGATAAATTCATAATTTAATATATAACAATGCATTAATTAAAAACACAAAAAATCTCAAAAAACTTAATTTTTTTTTTGCAAATAATACAAACCTCCTTGATAATCTTAAATCTTAGTTGCCCTTTAACGCCCAAAAATACGCCTTTAAAACAATTAAAAAAATTATTTCATTAAAAAATTATTTTCTAAGTCGGAATAATTGATAATTGTTTTTAAAATTATTTTTTTAAAAAGTGTTTATATATATGAGCTTTGAGGGTCGTGGTCATCCACGTGACCATGGTCGGTCGACCTTAGTTTTGGCCGAACCTGTTTTGGCCGAAACTAATTATGTGGCATCCCACGTGGTAGCCATATAAGCAAAAAATGAAAAAATTGGTAATACGTCACTTCTGGGGCTTAATTGTCCACCAAAAATGATGGTTTAAAAAATCTAAAAATACCCTTTTGTAGAGTGCGGAGTCTAGATTATGGTCATATAACTATTAGTCTTTTGATTACATATAATATATTATAAGTTAAAAAAACTCCAAGTAGGTATTTTAACATTGAAGAACATGCTCGTTTGAAAAAAGAAAAAAAAAGCAAATCATGTCGAAATTTTTTAAAACTTATATTTAACACTAGAGGATAGAGTCCTCTTCAAGAATATATAATTTGTTTTGTATTTGGTGTAGATTTGCTAGGGCAAATTAGGCAGGAGACAAAAACTGTTAATTTCGGGTAACTCTGACTTTGAATAGTTATAACAGACAAAATATATACCGAAAACCAATCTTTTTTTTTTCTTCACTATCTTTACATGTCATCTAAAACATAATTTGAAATAAGAGGAAAAAAAGATTATTTACATATATTTTGTTGGTGGGAACTAGACCCTCGATTTTCAGCGTTTTCAACAATTAAAAAATGGACTTAAAAAATTAAAAAACTATGTCAATTCTTATTCAATTTTTTTTAAAAAATTATAGGCATAAACTACATCCAATTTTACACATTTCATTGGTTTACATCATTTTCAAATTCTAAATACAAATGCCACTTTTATGTCCTTAAAGTTTAACTATTTTACATGTCGTGGTCCTCTTCCTTTGTAAAAGTGTGACACAGGTCTGTACTTTTACCTGATAATAAATAAAGAACTAAAAGGTAAAAGATAAATGGCGATGAGATCATGCCTGAGAGCATTTATTCCTCTTCTCCCTATTAAATAGTCTAGCTTTTTGTTCCTCAATAACTAATCTCAATACACTAGTTCTATAACCACCTATTTCTAAATAAAAAGCTACCAATTAATATCGATGATAATAGATTAAGAACTAAAAGGCAAATGATAAATGGTGATGAGATCATGCCTATGAGCATTTTTCCCTTCTCCCTTTTAAATGGCCTTAGCTTTTTGTTCCTCAACAACTATTGTTGGTGGATTTGAAAGCTTGATGTCATCATTCCAAGAGTCCTCAGCTCAAACGATTGAATAAATTTGTCTTGAAGGTGCTTCATGGGGGAAGTTTCCTAACACCCCTCTAGATATTGTGCTTCTGTTTCTAGAATTTGAAAAAGCTTGTAAATGTTTTAAATTTTTTACCCTTGTGGGTTACTTTGTTGGAAGGGTTCCCCTTGAAAGTGTGCTATGTGATTGAGTTGCCAAATCTTGGACCCTATATTTGATTCAACCAAGTATCATACAAAACCATTTTAAATATTTTCTTTTTTTACTTTGCTAAAGCTAGTCATGCCCAAGCTCGTCTCACATGGGGCATATGGCTTGTGTTGGTATGTGGCTATTGATCATGCAATTGTTCTTAAATATTGGTGACTTTGTTAGCCATGTTTTCCCCTCCAAATCAATCAACATGGGAGTGTAGGGGAGCAAAGCCCTTCCTACAAGGCTCAAGGAGCTTATACCCCGAACGGGAGCACATAGGTGGAGCCCATGGTAGGGGTTTGGGGGAAACACCCCAAACATATGCTGCTAGGGGTATTTGGGGGATTGGGAGCAACACCCCCAAAGCAAAAATAAAGGAGTCAACTATTGTTTTGGCATGTAAACTAACTTATGTAAACAACCAGAAAGGCTTGATAAATAAGTGACCATGAGAAGTGAAATATCACCATATTGTAATTTTCACTTTGTTGGATATTAAAATGAAGTGGACAATCATTTATCCATGGATGTAGCCCACTTTAGGTAAACCACGTTAAATCAATGCACAATTTTTGAATTGCTATTTTTCCTTTTTACTATGCGTTATATTTAATATTGTTTACTGCTATGGTCTACATAAAACTTAACAACCGATATTAGAACTGTGTGTTTTCATTCATTTGGCAATAATTCCAAATTTGAGTGGGAGCAATAGGAGAAGAAGGTGAATTTAAGGTTGAAAAGTTTACTACCAAAACTACAAGCCATAGAAAATGAAAATGGAAGATTATCTATATCACTAGAATGTTTTCTTACCATTGGGTGGAAAAGTAAAGAAGTCGATAAATATGATAGATCTAGATTGAGAGGTTCTTGATAGAAAGACACTAGGAATAATATGATTGTGCCTAGCAAAGTCAATGAATTTCAACATATCAAAATAAATAATAATGGTAGATCTAATGTCAACATTGAACAAATTGTTTGAAAACCCATAGCTTCCAACAAGGTATTCCTTATGAAACATTTATTCAATAAGAAGATGTTAGAAGGCAAGTTTATTGCTTATTACGTTTTGTGACACAAGCACCTGAAAGATCAAACAAAAAACAAAGAACACCTTCCACAAATGAGAGCAACAAGGAAAAAATGCTATATTCCTCAAAAGAAAATATTACAAAATGAATTACAGTGCATACAATGAATTGGTTTTATACAAAGCAATGACTCCAAAAATAGAAAAAAACTAACCAGAGCTAGAAAAGAAAACTAAAGCAAGAAACAAAATTGGAGCTCGACTAGACTAAATTAGGCTAAAATAAGCTCAAGTAAGCTCAACTAAATGAGCTTAATCTAAGCATGTATGTGCAAACATCTGCTCAATGATGCATAAGAATATGCATTATAGTATTCTTAAGCATGCACATAATTATGAAATGCAACAATAACAAGTGCGCATGATGCAATAACTACATGTATGTGCAACAAAATAACATGCTCTAACACCCCCCTAAGTGAAACTTAGGAAGAAGAAAATCCTCAAAGCATGAATTGCAAGAATGGGTACCAATAACATAAGGCTTGATTAGGTAACCATGTACAAACTAAAATAACTCTTATAAATTGAGAAAAGGAGAAAAAATCAATGGAAAAAAACTCTTATCCAAAAGAGAGAAAACGAGAATGAAACACTTAGAAGTCTCCAAAAAAATGTCCCAAAAAAGATTAGGAACATAAAGAACATCTTCAAAGAAGAAACAAGTTGCAGACAATTGTTGAATGATAACTGCTATAGTGCCGAATGAAGAACCTCCTTTAAAAACAAAGATGATGATTAGGATCAAGAAGACAAGAATTTGCATGAGTGCCCCTAATGACACTAATCAGAAATGATCATATGGAAAACAAAAGACAAAAATATGGCAGTCAAAGATATAGATGACACATGAATCTGTATGAGTGACCCCAATGAAATTACTCAACCATTCAAGAGTAAACTAATAATAAAAGAATATAAGTAACAATAATCTAAAGAACTGATCAACTGAGTATAAGTCAGCTCCATTAAATTAGAATGCAAAAGTGTCCATATAATAAAAGCTCCATCTCGTTGAAATAGAACCATTTCATTGGGCAACTATGTAGGAAAAAATATTGAATACATAGCTCAACCCAAAGTGAAATCAAGGAAGCATTATCACCAATAGTAGAAACCCCTCCATAATGCTGACAAGGGAGAGACATGACATGCCTACTAAAATTTTGTGTCACCAAGTAGTGCATCAAGGAGAAACTAAATGTGTGCAAGAAAGTACTTGTAATTAAAAAAGGGCATGCAACCAATGCACCCACACATGGGACAAGAATCACTAGGATTAAATATCCTCATGGAGGGACACTTAGTGGACAAAGGTGTGATGGCAAAAAAAAAGGAACTGCACAAACCCCCCATGAAATTCTATACTATAGTGCATGTGCAAATATTAGATACAACAAAATGTGAAATACCCGCCCAAAAGAAATGAACAAAGGTGGCACATTTTAGTGCATCTACAAATAGAGAAGTGCATCCAAAAAGTGCTCAAATTATCCAAAGTAGGGAAAAGTGATAGAAACAAATGAAGAACTACCTGACTAAACCCATCCACTGCAAACAAAACATTTTTATAGGAGACAAAACATCCAAGTTATTGTCTAGAATGTGAAAACACAAAAATGAAATAAAATGTACCCGACAAAAATATAGAAAATGCATGGATAGATGTGAAGAGATCAAAGAGATATTTCCAAAGCCAATAGAATTACCAAAAAAGGAGGAAATGGAAAAAAGATACCATCTTGGAAGTGAAAAAACCACTTCTAACTTCAATAGGCTATAAACTATACCAACAACAAAAATCTCAAAAGAGACTAGCATCATTGTATTGCTCTCTGAACCTACTTTCCAAGGATATCTGAGTTTCAAATATTGGACGCCATATGACCAAGTTATGGCCCTAGAAGTATGGACACGAAGGTTTGAGTTCAATTGATTGGTGTAAAAAATAGTGAAGAATCTCTCTAAATAAACTTTATGATGATATCTCATTTTTGAAAAATGACACCATATGTGTAAGTTATACCCAATTTTATGGAAGTCCTCTAGTTGGGCTAGAAAAAGGAAACAAGGGGCTAAAAAACCCAACCTTTGGTCATGCGGGCCTTGGCAATTTGAGTGGTGGTGGTGTTCTAGGGACACACTGGTTTTGCTGGAGCATTCTCCTGGTGGGTGCATTGTGCCTACGTGCACTCGGTGCATCCGTGTGCACTATCACACAATCAAATACACACCAGTACAGACCCTTAAAAGTTGATTTTTTCCTTGAAAAACATCCTAGCTCCGTTTACAACAAAAAAAAAAGCAATCTAAGGATTTTTGGACACCTTGATCACAATGATGTAGTGTATTTTTATCCAAAATGCCTAAAAATTTCACTGATTTTGAATACTTTCTTTTAAAAGTGTGACCACAAAAGAGACCACCCAAAGCCTCAACTGCTTGGATTTTGATGAAACAATAGTTGATCTATAGGTTTTGGGATGTTGTGAATGCGATGGTGAGCCCCATGAAGCTCCAAAATGATTTGAAAAAATACCCACTTCCAAATCTACAAAAGAAGGAAAATTTGGAGACCTTGCAACACTCTTGAGAAGAAAACCCTTAAAGATTGAGAAGGGATTTGTTTAATCTTTGCTTTGATACCATGTTGAATTTTGCAACACAAGTACATGGAAAATAAAAAAGAAAACAAAAAATGCCTTCCACAAATAAGAGAAACAAGAAAGACTTTCTAAATTCCTCAAAAGATGATGAAGTGTACTCCCCTTATTCAACCAAACACACACAACACAATGGAGAACTAGCTATATGACAAAAACACTTGATTTATATTATCTTCAATGAAAAGACATTATGACATTCTAGAGATAACTAGCTATAGCCACATGGGCCTTCTTATTTCAATTATCTGCAAGACAGAGCCAAAATAAGATTCCTCCTATCATAATGGGATCCCAAAAAACAAAACAAAACTACAAAACAAAAAAAACAAACATAACATTTCTTTTTGGGTGATGCAACATCCCCCCTACACCCTGGATGCTCCTACATCAAAAGAAAAAAATTACAGAATGAATTACTACATACAATGAATTGATTTTATAGCAAGCAATGACTCTAAAAATAGAGAAAAACTAACTAGATCTAGGAAAGCAAACTAGAACTAGAAAGGCAATTTGGAGTCCAACTTGACTGGACTAGGCAAAATTAGGCTCAACTAAGTGAAATTAAGTTGAGCATGCATGATAAAACATGTTGTTAATTATGCATGAGAATATTCTTGAGGATGTGCACAATTATGAAATGCAACAATAACAAATGTGCATGATGCAACAACTACATGCACACACAAAAAAATAGCATGCTCTAATATTGTTGATCATTTAAATGAGTTTAACATGATCATTAATAAGTTAAATTATGTAAAGGTAACCTTTTATGATAAGGTTATAACTCTCTTGATTTTGTGCTCATTGACAAAAAAATGAAATAGCTTGGTCATGGTTGTAAGAAATTCTATCTCTGGTTCAAAAAAGTTAATGTTTGGTGACGTTGTTGTTGTTATCCTTAGTGAGAAAATGTGATGAAAAAGCACAAGTAAAAATATTTTGATTGTTGAGAACATGGGGTGAAAGAGGGAAAGAGGAAAGATCCTAGCAAATTGTGGGAAATCTAAGAACATAAATAAATATAGAGTAAGATTGGAGTGTTGGTATTACTAGAAGAAAGAAAAATTGAAGAAACATTGCTCATCTTCGAAAGGGAAAATATGGAGATGAACAATAAGAAAATAACAAGGAAGGAAATGTAGAAGATGCTGTGTTGCAAGATGCTTTAATTTTTTCTTTAGATAATATTACTGATTTGTGGGTGCTAGACTTAGGGGCTTCATTTCATGCCACACCCCACATTGAATATTTTCTAGACTATGTTCAATGTGATTTTTGACAAGTTCATTTGGGTGATGATGAACCATACAAAATTGTTGGAAAAGTCAAGATATAGATAAAATTACTAAATGTAAGTCAATAGTTTTTGAAAGAGGTGATACGTGTTCTTGATTTGAGAAGATAACTTATTTTAGTAGGATAATTAGGAAGTGATGGTACTTAGTTATATTTATAGACAATTCATGGAGAGTCACTAAAGACTCATTGATAATTAAAAAAAGGGAAAATGTAGGTGTTGTCATGAAGGATTGCACCCGAAATGCTTAAGTATGATACTCAACAATCCCGTGAAACATTGAATGATCTTTAGGGATGTGGGTATGCCTATGTTGAAGATCAATCTCTGAAGAAGGCTGAATTCCTCTCAATATCACCTAAGAAACTATCTTTTGAACATGAAAAAGGATAGAAGGATATTCTTGAAATAACCCAAATGGTGATGCACCAAATAATAGATACCCTCAAACCCCCCCAGCAACTGACAAATTACACTAATTTTGAATAAAAGAATCTATGCTCACTAATCAAATTCAAATACCAGATTAGCATGAATGTTAAGCCTCAATTTCCCAAAAAGGAAAAGTTAATTTCCACAATTCAAATCACTGAAACCCTAATAACACAATATACAAGTCGAAACAATGAAGACAACATGCACCAAAGATGAATACCTGAATGGAGTAATCAAAGGGTTTGGAAAACCATAGAAACTAAATCAAATCCACAAACTCAACACTGATAACACATTGATATGAGAAGGATTAATTTTCTCTCTATTCAAAATTAATAGAATGATGCTGTTACAAAGTCAAAAAATATGTGAGCTCCATACAAAGATGCCAAAATTTGTAGAAGAAAATAAGGCAAGGAAGAAAGAACTGGCGAAACACACCTAAGGCAAAAACCTTGTAGGAAGGCCAAACCCAAAAATAAAGGTGTGAACTCAATTGAAACTACACTCTGAATGGAACTCTAACTCTCCTAAAAAAACCCAAAAATAGAAACCAAGCTCGGATTTGAACAAAATACATGCATGAAGAGATGTATAACTGAATAAATCTACATGCAAATAGGCCAAAACTCCCCCTCGTACATGTGTGCATGATGTAGAATCCATAACTAATACACAACTTCCAATATCTGCCCTAAATCCGTCCATCAACAATGCATAAAAAGAAAAACCCCTCTTTTCCCATATTGACTGAAAAAATCGCTTTACATGCACTTACTCCTATTTTTGCATTCCACAAATAATATTAATTAAGTGTTTATAGATTCACACTTAATTAATATTTCAAAATACTAGCGCATGGAAAAATAAAGTGAACCTTATACCTCCAACCTATCCTTAAGAAATGCAAAAAAGAAATCCCCTTCTCCATCAAATTTCACTTCTCTCAAACTATATACAATTCCTTTTAAACGAGCACCCCCCTCCTATCATTATTTTTTTGATCGATAATAGGCCAAGGCTTGTAAAATTTTTTATTAAATGAAATTTAAATGTTACATGACCATGTTCAAAAGAGACGTTGGAAGAAAGAACCAAGTAAAGAAAACCTCCTGCCAATGCTCGCAAATAACTAGAATACAAATGACAACCTGTAGAACAAGTCAGGTTGAAAATAGGTAGATTCTATATAAAGAGTGACCCAAATCCTAAATAAATCTAATAGGTCGAGATATCAGATTCATGTAGCCAACCATTCTTTCAATCCACTAGCCCCGTAGGATTTTGTGATTTTGAAAAAATACTATCTACATATCTCATCAACAATTCCATTTGCAATACCATTTATACCAGTTGTTCATGCTAGGTTTGATCAATCAGTAAGGAGGAAAATATAGATGACCCTAAACCATCATTGATACAAAATAAAAATATCCAGTCTACGAAGAAAAATGTGATTAATAAAGAGTGCAGGTACCAGCCCCCTGATGAGGCCATGCACGTTAGGAGAAAGTTAGCCCCTCACAAACAATCTTAACTATCAAACACTTTCCAAGGGAGGAGCTTCCTTCCCTAGATTTGAGGATTTCTTAGAGTTGTTACCCAAGGAAGCTTTCTCCTATGAAAGCCGATACACTTCCCTAACGTCATCTAATGACATTGTCTCGAGTGCCAAGTGCAGGCATCAGGTATCCCTTTTGTAGAAAACCTTGATGTTGGTAATTTTTTTCAAAGAAGCCTCTTCCATTCCAATCTATTTAGTTGGTTCTCTGTCCATGATTTTTCCTCTTGAAAAAATATGTCTTTGTCTATCCCCCGAAGTGTGGGATTTGAAAAACCGCCGAAATTGAAGTCTCAAGTTTCATTCCTGGCGTCCATAAAATATTCAATAGAGTTAGATTTTCTTGGTGGCTCATCCTGATTCTGAGGTCCATCCTGCACCATTATTATGTGATGTAGGAGCATCCTAGGATTCTTGGAAATCCTATATCAAACAAAAATATGTTCTATTTTGGAGTTTTGTAGCTTAGAGGAGTCATCGATTGAGTACTCAGTTTCTTGGTTTCCTATTGATCAGTGGTTGGTCAAATCAATGACTAAGATCGGTGGTGTTATGCTCGGTGGTGTCGCTCGGTACTCGATCGCTACTAGTGACTTAGTTACTGTTGGTGACTCAGTGCTTTGTGCTTTGTGCTCAGCCGTTTCTCTGAGTAGGTTTGGTTGGCTTGATTCTGTGTTGCCGGCTGGTCTCTGTTGCTCGATGGTCTTCTCACTGACTGGGTTTTGGTATGTTAAATCTCAAGGCCAACCTTGTGATTTAATTTGGGTCACAACATTTAATTTGGATCTATCATTGGGGATTGTGTGGACCTAAATCTGGGTCATTGGCTTCTCCAATGTTAGATTTTGTGGCCGACCTATTGGTTGCCTCTTGTATTTAAGTTGTGTTATGCTCTTAGCTTAGGGTATCAGATTGGGGTTTTAGATATCAGAATTGAGTTACGATCTAAGTGTTAGATCTGATAAGTTGGTTAAGGAGTTGTATGTCTTGGAAGAAGGTAAATGGCCCGATGCTTGCAGAATATCTATGATAGATCTTAGAATTATATCTTTGTAATTGGCAGTAATTAGGAAGGCTTTATAGCCCGACATGTTGGATGTAATTGTGATAATATAAAGCTGAATGTTGATTATATTTTTGTATTATTGGTTGTTTCTGCTGTTGTTGCTTTTGGTTGCAAGTTTGGACAGTCCATTATTGGACCCTCCGAGCTTGACTACATCAGATGGTATCAGAGCTAAGTTTCAATCACTCGAAGAGGAGATAGGTTTTTGATCATAGGAGATTGGTGGTTTGAAGATGCCTATGAAGAAGAACCATGAGATCACAGAAGAAGAACCTAAGGTGGATTTCAATCTAGAAGATTTCCAATCTTTACAGAAGTAGTTGCAATATTTGCAATAGGATTTGCAAAGAAAGAATGCATCTAAAGAACACCGAGATAATGGTGAAGAATCTGAAGAAGAAGATCATTTTGAAGAAGCTGTAGAAGATGTCAGAGATCTAGAGGAGGCTAGATTTATGAGAGTTGTATCTAAAATTGGGAAAATACCTAAGATCAAAGTTTCTACATTTGATGGAATCTTTAGGCTAGAAGAGTTGATCAATTGGATTAATGAGATGGATGAATACTTTGAGTATGAGGAAGTAGAAGATCCTGATAGAGTTTGGTTTGCAAAGACAAAGCCAAAAGGCCATGCAAACATATGGTGGACAGAAGTTCAATTGGAGAGAAGTCAGAGAGGAAAATATAAGATCATCAGATGGAACCAAATGGTTGAAAAGTTGAAGAAGCAATTCATTCCGGTAGATTATGATTTGGAGATGTTTAAGAAGATGCAAGGTTTGAGGCATGCAAGAAAATCAGTGCAAGAGTATATCAAGGAGTTTTACACAATCTTGATTAGGACTGGTCATTCAGAAGTTGATAAAGAGAAGGTTTCTAGGTATATCTATGGCTTGAGACCTAGTATTTAAGAAGAGTTACTTACTATTCAGATGAAAACAAGAGGAGATGCTTATCATATGGTATTGAAGAGTGAAGAGAAGCTAAACAAGAAGTTTGAAGGTAGATAGAATAATAGAAACCGAGGTGGTAAGACTGATGACACAACTACAGAGAGTAGGATCTAACAGTAGTCAAACCACTAAGGATTACAATCATGGGTATGGAAGAAGTGATTTAATCACATCTTGTTTTTAGTGTGGTGAAAAGGGGCATAGATATTACTCATGTCCTCAAAAGAGATTTAACGTGGTTACTGAGGAGAGTCAAGTGAATGCTGCAGAAGAAGGTGAAGTTATGATTACTAGAAGATTAGCTGCATGTATTAATGAACCAGTGCAGAGAAGAAATTTGTTCAGAACCAGATGTAAGTGCAAGGATAAGGTATGTAATGTCATAATTAATGGTGGCAGTTATGAGAACTTTGTTTTAGAAGAGAAAGTTAGTAAGTTGAATTTGGAAAGGAGGAAACATCCTAATCCTTATCATATTAGTTGGATACAAGATGCGTCTGAGGTTAGGATTGAGGATGAATGCCTTGTTAATTTTAAGATTGGGTCTTATTATGATGAGATACCTATGGATGATTGTCACCTATTTCTCAGTAGACCTTGGAAATATGACATACATGTTATGTTTGATGGTCGTGCAAATACCTATGTGGTTAGGAAGGGTTGTTCCACTTATAAATTGGTACCTTTGTTGGAATCAACAATTAAGAGGTGTGGGGTTCTTAGATATTGTCAGAGTGACATTGGCAGAGTTGATGAACCTATTCATATGGGTGAAGGGAAGGAGAATTTAAAGAGAAAAGAAAGTTGTAAGGAAACTCAGGTGCGGAAACAACTTCCTACACTAATCTCTTAAGGAAAGTATTGTGCAAATTCTTTTAAATCCTTACAATTTCAGATTCGTTAACTACTTTAATAATGATATTGCAGCCATATACCATGCATACAAAAAATAGAGAATGAAACAATGATTTACCCTGGGGAAAACCTTTCGGTAAAAAACCCTAGCACTCCAAAACCTGCACAATGTATTATCTTCAACACAACGGTTACAACACACTTGCAATGCAAGTTCT
>MU225615.1:2610026-2620680 GCA_018584345.1 Thuja plicata | reverse complement strand
AAACTCTGTCAGGAGAAACTGCTGGAACCCCCACTGAAGTGCATGACCAGGTAGAGAAGACAAAGTCTGAAGAGCTGATCAATCAAACCAGGAAGCAATAGAACCAACAGGTGAACCCCCCCATAATTCTGAATTGGGAGAGGTGACAGGAACACTGAAATGCAATGCCAGAAACATCTGCAGAAGAAGAACTAGGAACACCAACAGTGCAACAAAAGTACACACACAGGATAAAGGGCAGTGTCATCGACACATAGTATGGGCTAATGTCATGGAAGGTACGCTCACTTGACAAAGGTGGATGCGCCTAAAATGGCATAAGCATCATAACCCCCCTTGACACTTTATAACAGAGTGCGAGTACAAAAACACACAAGGTGTACAAGATCCCAGAAATATAGAAGTAGGCACTTTATCTCAGTGTGTTTATAGAATAAAGATGCATCAGAAGAAACATACAAGCTTAGAAGTCAGAAAGAAGAGTGATCCAGAAGAACAGTAGAAGAGATCCCAGGACCTGTAGAACCAAGCAATCCACCAGAGTGCATAAACTGCCAAACTTAGAGGAGAGAAAACCTGGAGCAGAATCTAGAAAAAAGACCCCTGCAACTAAATAGATCACTGAACCAGCTTTTCGATGATATCTCGTTTGCCAAAAATGGAGTCTGGATGAGCCAGATATGACTCCCGGAAGGCAAGAACAAACATCAGACTTCAACAGAAAAAAATGCTATTGAAATTGCAGAACCCAAAAACCCAACTTCCATCATCGGAAATTTCTCAGAAAGATCTTTTTGACGGTATATGGAAGTCGAAAAAAGACCCCCGTATGCTCCAGATATCGCAAAAAAGGCCCAGGTACCTCCAAAAACCCCAAAAAGGTCAAAAATAAGCCCCAGGGGCTAAAAAAATGGGCCCTCGGGTGCATGGCGCACGCCGGGGGCTTGGCCGAAGCCCCTGGGTCTCTCATATGACCAGGCGCCAAAACACATATGCCCGCGGGGGCTAACTGCAGACTGGGCAGAGCGGAGCTGTCTGGGCGGCGGCGGAGCGGCGCGTGCTGGCGGGGCGGGGTTGTGGGCGCCGGGCGGAGCGGCGCTGTCTGGGCGGCGGGGGCCGTGGGGGCGGCGGCGGCCGCGGAGTTCAGAGGAGGCCGCAGAGCGGCGGAGACCGACAGGAGGCGCGCCGCCGGGGGCCGGGCCAAGGTGGAGCGGTGGCGCCTTTAAACAAAATACAGCCCGCGCTAACAAATGATAAAAAAACCTTAGAAAATTAAGGTTTTTTTATTTTTTTTTAAAATTTTTGCCTCGGTTTCTATGTCGTACGGCACATAAACCCAATTTTTTTTGCCTCCAGAGTCCAGATGTCCAAAATGGACAAGTTTTATATGTATTCTGGGGTTTTTGGGTGCTCTGAGCTCAATGGAGATGTCCGTTTGAGCTCAAACTGACCAGAAACAAAACCCAAAACAAAAAATACATAAAAAAACTCTGAAACCCTTGGAAACCTTCTCCTTCTGGCACGCTTCAACGAAACTCGAACAACGAAAAATAGGAGAGCTCTGATACTATGTTGGGATTAGGCTGAAAGCTAATCTCCCAAGATCACCTACATGCATGACAGTTACAAGACAGAAGCAAAAGACAGAAGAGAGAAGAGAAACTATGGCAGCCAAAAGGCCAGAGACATGAAATCCATGTTGACATAAAAAGCTTCTATATTATCAACAATAGAATAGATTACAATCTCGGTAATAAAATGCAAAGAAGTGAATCCTTATAAAAGGAATCACGAAACCCTAAAGAATTATAAAGATGCCTAAGTATAACTTAAGCATAGAGTAACTAGACTAATAATTAAATGAATTAATTATTAGCTAAACTAAGACTACTCTAAGAATCTTTACCAAGTTGGTTGCACCGAGCTCCACCTAGTTAGCGAGAGGTATGTAGGAACTGAATGCTTATAATAAATCTTCTCCTAAGAATTAGAGTTGAGATCCATATAAACATATGAAGATGTATTTGGATAAGTTGTGAAAGTTTTGGATGAATATTGTAATATATAGCTTTTTTTTAACTCAGTCGAGAAAAGTAACTATGCAGTCGGTATAAAGGTAAAAGGGACCTAGCAAGCACATTTAATGCACATTAATAGAGCCGCTGGAAACCCTAATCATGAAAAAGGTATAAATAGGTCATTTTTCTAATCATTTGAATCTTACATTTTCAAAAGAGTACCTAAGAACATTGCAGAGTGATTATCTCATCGAGCCACCGAAGCAAATTCAAGGTATTTATGAATCTTTGCAAGAGTATTGAGTAATATTTAAGACATTTACTTCATTCCAAGTTGAGTTTTCAAAGTCGTGTTTTATCAAAGCATGCCCTACTTTGTTTAAGAAAAGTATTTGAAGGTATTCATGACACCAAAGTTACAAAAACCTATAGTTGTGAAGGAAGTAGAACCATTGAATCTGAAATATAAGTTACCACCAGCTATAGCCACCAAAATAGTTATGACAGGAGCCCTGTCTTCGATACCACAAAGAGTAATATTAATTGAAGATGTTCGCACATTTATTCATTGTAAGATTGAAGATTTGTGTGAAACAGAGATAGATGCTTCATTCAACAAGTTGTGCAAGAATGGGAAAGTGAAGGATGAGCATATTCACCTAGAAGAAAAAGGTTTGACACACACTATTCACTTACTAAGGGTTTTTAAGATAGAATGAATAAGAATGGTACTCAGTCAAGTACATGACCAATTCATGTGGTTGGATGAACCTATCAAGATCACTAAGGATATATTGCACATTATTACTAGATTCTCCATCAGACATAAGCCCAAGCCACTAAGAAAATTGACAAGGGTAAGCTTACTGAGCTAACTAAAGAATAATGGGATGGAAGAGGAATGATAATATCTACTATGGAAGACCCCGAGTTAAGGTATGCTTGTAATATCTTATCATACCAAGTGTTTCAATTGTCCTAAGTGGACAATGTACCATGTGGAGCAGTGGATTTGGCATTCAAGCTAGTAAAGAGAGGACTAAAATTGGATGTTTGTAAAATCTTATTGAGGCAATTAGAAGACAACATGAACACAATCAGGAAAGAAAAGGATAACACCCTAAAATTTGATTCATTATTGGTATGTATCTTCTTCTATTGTCAAAATTCATTTCCCTCTATTGGAGATGTAGTTTGGATCCCTGAAAGACCTATTATTTATCAGATAAATGAGTATATACAGAGTTTAGGAGATAATTTTGATGCAATCATGTTTGAATACTTTTTAAATTTCCAAGAAAGAATGCATAAGAGGTATAGGATTCCACCTCAATTGATTTCAAAGTATCAAGATAATATATGTTTTAAAGTTGACACTGACACTTGTATTATCAAGGTTGTTGAGCCTAGAACTGAGTGGATACAACTGACAAGATATGGACCAGATATTGATATTAGATCACAACAGATAGAAGCACTACTAGCAAAACCAGTTTATCCCAAAGCAAAGAGGTATGGCACTTTTGAATAATTTAAAGTAAGGAATAAGAAAAAACATTGTGATACCTAAGGTAGTCAAGAAGACAAGAAAAATGATTGATATTTTATCCAAAACACTAAGAGTTGATGAGACAACTATTTGTTGGAATAATGGAATGGTGTGTACTGAGAGGGGAGGGATGAATCCATACCATTAAAACATTTATCTCTTTATCCTTTAGTAATCTTTACTTTGTATTACCGACCATATAGATTTTCTACCTTATGAATTTAATATCAAAACATAAACTTAATTACATGTAAACATTCATAGAAACATTCATGGAATGTAAGTACACATAACACAAGAATTGGTAACATAGAAAACCCCTGTTTGAAGGTAAAACCGTGGTGGGGATGAAACCCACAAAGCTTCACCATCTTCAGAATGGAAGGTGTCAGTTAAGGCTACAAGTGTGATAACTGCTGATGATCTTACCCTGTTATGAGTAACATTTGAGACTTGTTAAGGTCTACTATGTTAAGAGATTTAGCAACATTGTTAAGTGTGTACTCGGTTAAGAGATTTACAAAAAGACTGTTAAGTCCACCTTCTTAAAGGAATTCTTCTATTTTCTACAATTGACCTGATAGTATGCAATCCTAAATTACTGAATACAGATCCCTTAAGTTCACAATGTATATGTATCCCCTATAGTGATTGATTAATACCTCTATTCTTCTCGGTATCCTTGAATCTTGTTCTTCATAACTGAATTCTATCTTTTGTGTCCTTCTGCATAAAACTCTATCTGATCCATAGATGTCTACTACGGCTACAATCATCATTGTCAGATTGATTACTACATCTAGTTATACAATCTATTGACCTATTTTAGGTTTCACACTTAACAATAAAAAATCTATGATCAAAGGTTTACAACTTGACCTTGATCTCCTAGTTTGCATGTTTTCAATCAGTTAGACTGATTAAAATAATTAAATGTGATTTACTTGTACCTCAAGAAATGGTTTAAAGATAAGCATAAATCTAAATATAAAACTCAAGTATTTTATCTGACGTGTAACTCAGATCCACATTTATTGGAACTAAACTATCTTGGTAGACTGTTGCTTGGGTTTCTCTGTAGTCTTTTCTCAGTGATGTCTTTGAACTGTTTATCGGTTTTCTCTCTAAACTGTGTTGCCGGTTTACACTGTAAAATGTCTGTCGGTGATAGTGCACTTAAGATTTTTGGTGACCTCTATGAATTGCTGTGTTGAGTTGCACTATAAAACTGTCTTTTGGTGATCATGCTACCGACGGTTCAAAACTGTTTCCTTTGTATACTAATGAAAAAATATTATCCTTTAGGATTATCAATCTCCCCCTTTGGCATTAGTATGAAAAATTGATATGTGCAAAACTGAAATGTTCAGTATATACACCAAAATGTTTACCTTGTCAATATGACTCCCCCTATGTGCATGCCTCAGTATAGTGTATGTACATGATACATTTTACTTTATACATATATTTCACCTTTTATCATTTCCCCCTTTTACCTTATTATTTCCCTTTGTATCATATCATTTCCCCCTTTTTTAAAAATAATGACAAAGGTGTAATACTTACAACTTTTCAAAAATGTGGGAATGAGATTTCTTTGTCTTCCATCATCTTCTCCCATTTCTCCTTGAGGTGTTCCATGGCCATGTGCTCCAATGTTATCCTAGTGTGCATGTCAAAGATATAGTTGGTGACAGAAATCTCTGGGGTGACAATGAGTGTTTTTCTTGAAGTCATGTGTGTTGCGGTAATGTGAGATTTGGTACTATTAGAGCTTGGAGCTCAGTTACCTCATCTCAGATTTTGGATTATGCCTCTTGAATCTCAAGTGTCAACCATTTAGATTCTACAAGCTTCTCATAATGCAACTTGAATGCATTGTCATCAGTTTTGAGACTTTGTGCACTCGCATTAAGATCTGCATCTATCTTAGCAATCTTTTCACTATGCTCCTTAGTGAATTTCTCTATGGTGCATAAGTTTTGAACTAAGGTTATAACTTCTGAAATAATTGGTTCCAATGTATTGACCAGTTTAGATAGCTTTACCTTGTTCTCTGCCACTTCTTGGCTGATTTTATCTGTAAGTTTGTATTGGTATTTCTTCTCAGCACGTTCTTCTATCACCTTGTCAGCTTCCACATTCTATGATATAATGGCCTCGGCGAGAACTGCTAATTGATCAAGTATTGGTGCACTTTGATCAATTTGAGTGTCGAGTACTATCTGCAATAGTATATCCTTTGTGTCTCTAGTACTTGTGTATCATTGTGATCCTTTTTGAGCTTATCTTGTATGGCTTTCCTTTTACACAATTCTCCATACCTTGTTAGTGACTCATAATCCAGTGTTCTCGTATCACAGTCAGGTATTTCTATAATCTCATCCAAGGTGACTGGATTTTTATTCTTCTTCTTCTTCTTCTTCTTCTTTGAAATTGTACTGGAAGCAAGGGAATATAGAAATATGGCTAGTTCATGCTATTTTTCATGCTTTGGTGATTATATGGGAGGTGTGGTGCCTGTTGTTTGTAGCTTGGTATTGACCCGTTGGCCGATAGTGGATGTATCCACATCAACCTTATCTATATTTATAGATTTTTGTGCCTCTTTTGTTTCCTTGGAATAACTCTATTTCTCCTCTCCAATTGCATCTTTCTTCTCTTCAGTTTTATCTGTCTGCTTCCCTTGATCATCACTTGTGTCCATCAGTGTATCTACATCAGGTTTAGGTGTCTTTTCCTTTGTCTCTGAAATGATATTGATAGCTTGTATCAATAATGGTATGTCACCTGGTATATTTACCTATGCTATATCCATGGTATCCTTTTGTTGGAAAGTTGAATTTATGAGGAAGCATGACTTATTTTGTGTTGTCAATCATGGCAACAAAGTCATACTAAGTTTCTGTCAAAGATAAATTAGAAGATAAAATAACTAAGTACAGAAAACAGGACAAACAAAGAGATACAAAGATCAGCACATTAGCACACGTGTTAGAGATCACACCAGAACATGCGTGCTTAGGTATATACTCTAAGGTGTATATACATACTAGATCCAAACATGCAGAGTACAGAACATCAGTACAGAAAAGTTACAGACAGATTAGTAAACCTGCAGTCTAGGAAATAGAGCATGGAAGCCGACTACAATTTTGATCAGCGTGTATGATTTTATAATGTAATGGCTAAGCACCTTTAGTTATAAGTTTGTATTAATTTAATTAATGTTGTAGTAGACACGCTTAGGCCTACTTGTTTGGAAGCGTTGTATAATTTTGTTTTAGGGCTGACTAGTGATTTGTTTTGGGTCGCGCCTATTCATATTTGAAGCTATAAGTATGTAATGTAAAGATATATTACAAGCGTCAATTATTATGTAAGAAGAAGTTACAGAAGAGAAGAATAATGAATTCAGTAGATGATATATCTCTTTAAGAGAGTAAGAGCATTCATGCATACACGAAACTCATCAGACAACAGTGTCATTACAATAGTTCATCCTTGATATAGTGCATATCAACATTCAGAGGGTTGTAGCCTTCATTTTATTGGAAAGTGAGTCCTTGGACAGTGAGTCCACCACCCCTAATAGGGTTATTGTAAAAGACTCCTAACAGGGTTAGACCTTTAACCAGGTCATTGTACTTAATTTGTAAAGATTGCTTCTAACAGGGCAAAGGAACTTTAACAGGTTCATTATACCTAGTACAATATTTTTTGGGTACTAATCCCCACTGGAGTTTTCCTCTGATCAAGGTTATCTGTAATCATATCATGTGTTATGAGTTCTTGTGTTATGTTTCTTTGGATGCACATTTGATATATGTTTAATTGGCTGAAATATAATTAATAGATAAACACTGATTCACTCCCCCCTCTCAGTGTTTCTAACAATTGGTATCAGAGCTCTGGTCCTCTGAAAGAAATTTTAACCACTTGAGGAGATCATGGACTTAGCCGAAGCAAAACATTTGAAAAAGAATCTTGAAGCAGCTCTTGAAGATCTTGACAGATCTGAGAAGGAAAATGAAGAACTAAGATTGAAAAATGATGGCTCTCAAATACTTATTAAAAGACTAAGAAAAGATCTGAAAGATTGTTCTACAAGTGATCTAGGACAAATGGTCAAAAAGATTAATGAAGAGAACAAATCTCTAAAAGATAAAATTTAAGATCTGGAGGAACAACTTACAGATAGCCAGAACACCATTGAAGACAAGATCAAAGAAAGAAAACAATTAGAAGATGAAATTCTATAGGCAAACATGAAAGTCTTGGAACTAGAAAACATGAAGAAGAAGTTGCAATCTGAATTAACAGAAGCAAAAGACAAGATCGATAAACTTCACACAAGTTCTGATTTGATTCAATCCCAGCTCAATGCGCAAAGAAAAAAGGGGAACACTTCAGGTCTTGGATTCAGTACAACACAAGATGAAATCAAATCATCACAAGAGAAAGAAAAAACACCTAAAGAATCTTCAGAAGCTAAGAAAGTTGAAGATACTACTGAGGTTATATCTAAACCACCTAAAAGGGAAATCAAGCAAGTTAACAGAACTTGTTATGCATGCAATAAACATGGGCATTTGGCAAGAGATTACAAAGACGTAAGACCTTTTAAAGGTTATTGTTACTCCCATAAAAAGTTTGGTCATAGGGATATTCATTGCAGAATAAGTCAAAGAAATCAACCTCAGTAAAATCACAGGAATATAAATCAAAGCAATCAAAGAAATCAACTCTCAAGAAATTTGCAGAACATTACATGTCAGCTATGCAACTACAATGGACACACATCAAAGCAATGAAACATGATGAGCAAGAACATCAGACCTCCTATCATTTGTCACACATGTGGAAAGGATGGACATATCACAAGGTTTTTTAGATCAAAAACTCAGAAACAAGAGGATCCTAAAAAGTCACTATTTGAAGAGAAAGGAGAAGTCAATTTTGTTAAAGCAAATAAATATTCAAGCAAAATATGGGTTGAAGTTAAGAAGGACAAAAATGTTGACAACATATTTGATGCATCCCCAGTGGATGCACCCTCTACTTCTGCCTAATAGACCTTCTTGGTCTTAGGGGGAGCTATTCTAGCTTAGAACCCCTGCGCGGTTGGTGTACTCACTTTAGAGTATGCACCTTTGGATTCATGGTTAAAAGCATAGATTACAGCTATATGCATTCACACATTATCTGAATTGCATTGGGATCAAAGTTTGAAAATCTCTATGTATGGTTGCAAGCATTAAATGCGGCAGATCGTATAAAAAGAAGTTTGTAGTCGATCATTTTCACATTTACATTCAAAGAGCATAGAAATTGAAGAGCATTGGAGCACTAAGACATCAAAGCACAAAGGCATAATAGTTTGGCAGTTGGAACGAATAGATAATCAGTTTGAAATAGAGCCCTAGTCATTGTGCCGTTTCAAAATTTTGTGGAAACCCTACATAAGCAAACACCAAGTAAGTATGGTGACCCCAGTTGTGTTTGATGTAGCAGAGAGGAAGAGGTTCATATTTAAGAAGCATCCATTCAAATCCATACTGGATGATGTGGAAGGGGCTTTCTCTAAAACCCCGCTTGGCGTTGTTCATGTGGAAGATATCCGCACGTACATATACTATAAGAAGGAATCAATAGGCGATGATAATATAGCTTCTCACATGGCATCAATGCTAAATACGGATTTTACATTCAAAGATGAGTTCGCGCACCTACAAGATAACCCTATTATTGAGTATTCGAATGCACATGAGTTTAAAGAACCAGAATGGGTAAAGATTCTATTAAGCATAATTCATGATCATCTCTTTTGGATTGGTGATGTTCCTATCTGTATCACTGCAAAATTAATCCATCAGTTAACCAGACTTTCAATGATTGGACCAGTATTTCCCATTGGTAAGGATGTAAAGAAACAAATTGAGCAAGTTTGTTTGTCTAGGAGTGATAGGTGTGGAATGACACTTGACCCTATCAAGGAAGATGACATTAAACTCATGACAATGATACTTGGATACAAGTTTCAGCAAGCAAGCAGGTTGAACAGTATCTCTGCAGCAACAGTCCTTGCAGGTATTAGAATAGTAAAGGACAACACCCAATACAATCTATGTGAGATCTTGCGCGATTAGTTGATTGAAAATATTAGAATCATCAAACATGACAGAAGCAAAACATTCAGGTTTGGATCACTGATCATCTATTTGTATCACCACATAGTCGGAAAGGTTGCAGACCTTTATCTAGACAAAGGCAAATCTACAATGACTCAGATATCTCTTAAAGCCACAACAGAAAGCAGTGCAAGAGATAAAATGGATATGGATATAAAGATATTCAGGGTCAAAATGTAGAGCAGGTTCAGACTATTTGAGAAGATAGTTGACAAATACAGGGATACAATATGCTTCATGGTTGAGAAAGATTGCACATGTATGGAGGCTATTGAGCCTAGAACTAAGTGGATTCATCCACTAGGGTATGAAGTAGAAGACCATGTGTTAGAGGGATATGCGCAGGTCTTATTGTCAGCACCTAAAGACCCTAATGAACCTAGATGGGGCACTTACAAAGAAAAGACCGACGAAGTAGATATTGAACTAAAACTTGCTGTTAACAAACGGAAAGCATCCAGAATAATATCCAACATTCTGAAAAAGCATGGAGTCACACAAGAAGATTTAGACAAGGCAAAAGAATCCAAAACTACACAAGTTAAAATTGAGAAAATTGTTGAAACTCAGAAGAAGAAGCAAAAGAAAAATGAGGAGAATACCACTGCGCCTACTACCACAATTGATCTAGACACATCTCCACCTTCTGTACCTAGCAAGAAACAAAGAGGAAGGAAGCAAGCAGCTACAAGTCATCCATCCTCAAGAGCTACTCGGAGCAAAGCTAAGAATGTTCAAGCTCCACCTGAGGTAGGATTTAGACCCAGTTTAAATATCTTGAAGAATAGGATTGTTAATGAAGGGAGATTAGATACATTATCAAAAGTCTATGACAAGTATCAAGAGATGGATAAGACTGAGATACACTCTATGATCATATCTCATATGATCAAGTT
>MU225615.1:2588132-2609125 GCA_018584345.1 Thuja plicata | reverse complement strand
AAGTACAATTAGTTGAAGATGTAGACAACATCTTATCAAACTTCAAGTCACATTTCACTAGCTTAGTAGAATCTGCTACTAAGATTGTAGAAGATGAATATAAGAAGGAGAGACTACATGACTTGGTTAAGAACTTTACCTTAGATCTGAATTCCTTAAAAATTGGGCAAGCTATATTAAAGGAATTGGCAGATAAAGGAAAGAAATTCATAGCAAACTGTATGGATAGAGTGAAGCTCACCTCTGAGCACACTAAAAAGATTGAAGAGAAAGAAGAAATGGTGGATAGCATAAATAAATTAGTTGAAAAATCCATGCAAGATATGAACATATGCAATAATGTCTATCAAGGTCAGCTGGACAAAATTGAGAAGGCAAAACTGGAAATTAGCAAAATCAGAATAAGGCAGACTTAGTTGAGGAATGCACTTGCGCCATCTCTAGCAATTCTCAATGAGAACATCAAATAGATTGATAACACCATACAGACATATGATCAAGGTCCTTGCATGGATCTGATGAAAATGGAGAAATTGACATATGCTTTATGCGTGCATCTGCAGACTGTTGATGCAATGAAAGTTTTTTGGCAAAAAGAGATTCAATCTCTTCAAGTTGTGTACCCAGAAGTATACATGGAGTAAGTATATTGAATACTTATAATTTTTGCACACCTTTGTCATTAATGTCAAAGGGGGATTAGTATAGAATGTGTATATGTGGAGAAATATATATGTATATGTATATACAATCATTTTTGTATGAAGTCATTCTTGAGTAACTTAGCCACATTCCTTTGTTGCCATAAATGAAAAAGGGGGAGATTGTTGGAAAGTTGACTTACTGAGGAAGAATGACTTATTTTGTGTTGTCAATCATGGAAAAAAATTCATACTAAGTTTCTATCAAAGATAACTTAGAAGATAAAAGGACTAAGTACAGAAAATAGGACAGATAGAGAGATACAGAGATCAACACATCAACACACATGTTAGAGATCACACTAGAACATGAATTCTTAGGTATATACTCTATGGTGTATATACATACTAGATCCAAACATGCAGAGTACGAAACATCAGTACGGAAAAGTTACAGACAGATTAGTAAACCTGCAGTCCAGGAAACTGAGCATGGAAGCCGACTACAATTTTGAACAATGTGTATGATTTTATAATGTAATGGCTAAGAGCCTTTAGTTATAAGTTTGTATTAATGTAATTAATGTTTTAGTAGACACGCTTAGGCCGACTTGTTCGGAAGAATTGTATAATTTGGTTTTAGGGCCAACTAGTGATTTATTTTGGGTCGCGCATATTCGGATTTGAAGATATAAGTATGTAATGTAAAGATATATTACAAGCATCGATTATTATGTAAGAAGTTACAAAAGAGAAGAATAATGAAGTCAGTAGATGATATAGCTCTTTAAGAGAGTAAGAGCATTCGCGCATAGATGGAACTGATCAAACAACAGTGTCATTACAACAGTTCATCCTTGATATAGTGCATATCAACATTCAGAGGGTTGTAGCCTTCATTTTATTGGATAGTGAGCCATTGGATAGTGAGTCCACCACCCCTAACAGGGTTATTGTAAAAGAAACCTAACAGGGTTAGACCTTTATCCAGGTCATTGTACTTAATTTGTAAAGACTGCTTCTAACAGGGCAAAGGAACTTTAACAGGTTCATTATACCTAGTACAATATTTTGTGGGTACTAATCCCCATAAGAGTTTTCCTCTGATCAAGGTTCTCCGTAATCATATCATGTGTTATGAGTTCTTGTGTTATGTTTCTTTGGATGCACATTTGATATATGTTTAATTGGCTGAAATATAATTAATAGATAAACACTGATTCACCCCCCCCTCTCAGTGTTTCTAACACCTTTTCCTTTTCCTTTTCCTACTCGGTGGCATCAGTTACATCTTCATCTTTCTTAGGCTCATCATTAGAATCAATAAGTGTAATATATTTTATGATGACCTTTGTTGAATCTCCTAATGATTGAAGTATCAAGGGTAGATCATCCATGGCCTTGCTTTCCTCTATTGTAAAATCAACTGTATTGATGTCCTCGGTTTCATTTATGAAGATGTGATCTGGGCTCGGTGTGGCCTCTTTCTCTTCATTGTGAGGGGTCTCAGTAAGAGCTAATACCTTCTCAGGGCTTGAATCCTCCTTAGGTGGATTGAATATTTCATTCCAAGTTTCATCACTTTCTTTTTCAAGCTCTATTAATTTTCCCTCTAGTACCTTGTAAGCTCTCATCTTAGCTGAAAATTTGAATGCTTCTTCATCATTTCATCAATTTCCTCAACTTTGGACTCGGGTGGCATAATTGTTACTAGGGATCTTTCCCTCATCTATTTTTCTGTATGTAGTACATAAGTCCACCTTGCAGATATTATGTCATTAAGTTCTCGTGGCATCATTTTATTAAATTGTGTAGGTACATACTTGAATGAAATCATTTTCTGTATGACGAATTCTTCTATCTTCTTCTGATCCTTGGGTTTTAGAGTTATCCATTTCCTTATATTTGCATTTGATATGCTACTTGTCTTGAATATTGATGTAGAAATCTCATCAATTGTCTTAGGAACTTTGTTCTTTTCAGGTTGGAGTGCTTGTTCACTCTCATCCTGTGCAATGTCATCCTTGTCCTCTTTACCTCAGATATATTTTCTTCTTTGCCTTGGTGCTTGTTTCCTGGTTTGAGGCTTTCTCTTGTAAGTCCTTATAGTTCCTTTCTTAATTGGTGGTGAGTTTTCATCTTTTGAAGTCTGTCTTCTAGTCCTTGGTGCAACAGTTGTTCTTGGTTTCTTTACTGGTGGTGCATCAGATTCAGAAGATTCAAAATCACTCAATTGTTTATCTTCACTAATGGGTGACTGTCCCTCAATGTAATATTTTTTTTATGATTCTTCATCATTTAAGGACAACTTCTTCTCAAGTGTCTTTACCATTTTAGTCTTCTTTCTGTCGATCTTCTTTACTACTAGGCGAGTTTTGATTCTAGCCTTAGCTTCTTCATAAGTACCAAATATTGGTAATGATTTGTCCACTGTTTCATTCAATAATGCTTCAATAGCATTTGTGGCCTTGTCAATTTTGATTTCATAATATAGAGGTGCTAACCATGCTATTCTCGGTACAGTTGGTTTTATCAACGTGGTGTCGGTATCCACTATGAAACATACATTATCTTTATACATTTCCACTAGTTGTTTAGGTATCTTCATTCTTTTCTTCATTCTGTCCTTAAAAGTAGTGAAGTATGCATCCATGACTGATGTAAAATTTTCCCCTAGTGACTTGATGAATTCACTAATTTGTATTGCTAATGGTCGGGTAGTGTTCCAATTGACATTACCGATAGATGGGAAGAAATTCTAGAAATAGAAAAATGTACACATGAGGAGTGATCCAAACTTACATGAATTAGACCTTGCTAATATAATTTTACTCATGTTCTCCTCTAATTGCTTTAGTAGAAGCTCAGATAGGTCCAGTTGTAATCCCTTCTTCACAATCTTATGGGCAGTGTCAACTGCTCTACATGCTATACTATTCAGTCTGCTAGCTTGAAATACCTTGTATCCCAATACACATGCACCAAACTTCAGTTCTGGATCGGTGATTATGTTGAGTTTCAAACCTCTGCCATCTCATATTGCACCTGTCATCTTTTCTATCTCAGGGTGAGAAGGATGTTTAAGAGCTTTGGGCTTGTCAGTTACTAGATAACCAGTTATTGCATGTATTACATCCTTGGCGATTGGTTTTGGTTCATCCAACCATATTTTCTTGTCATGTACTCTACTGAGTACTATCTGAATCCACTCAGTTTTAAAATCTTTAGGGAAAATTTGGGCATTTGTTAACCCTTTTACCTCTATATGCTTGTGTTCATCCTTAATGTTTCCATCTGTGAAAAGCTTCTTGTAAGCTTCTTCAACTTCAAGATCTCACATTTTTGTGACTTTGCAGTGGATATACGCTCGGACATCTTCGACTAGAAAATCCTAGGTGGTATGCTGGAGAACGCTCTGGTGTCATCAAGTTGTGAAGCAACCTCTGGGAAAAATTTGTACTTAGGCTCTTCACAGGTAGAGTTCTTGATTAGGTTGACCTTTTTATCCTTCTCATTCATGATCTTGGAAACTCGTGATGTGGTTGCCATGTTTCTACAAAATTAGGGCTTTCTTCATAAATGATCTATTTTCTCGGTGAGTTTTAGATACTCACTTGAACTGCTGTAGATGATGAAATCTATTTGGAGTAGCCGTGGATGCACTTGTGAATCACTTTGCAATATGGTCACTCTTCTTCACTCTGTTCTTCACTTTGCGCTTTGCTCTTAAATTCTTTGTGAAAGAATGAGCTTTCCATCACCATTTTATAGATGATGTCCTAAGTGGTGTAATAAATGCTTTACCTACTTCTCGGTGGTCAAAGACAGAGTCTCTCGGGGATCATACCAACTTAATCCTTGGTGAGAATGCAATGCTTAGTGTAAGAGTCAACTCAATTGACCTTTCACATGTTCATCGATGATGCTCAATATATAGCAAAGACTTGATTGTCCTTTTACATGATTACCGATGATGCTCAGTTTATATTGACAACTTAGCTTTTAGATGTAGACCGATGATTCTCGGTATGTACTGACCAATGAGATTGTATTCAAAAATTCATAACAAGTAATACCATAGTGCATCTTCATTCATACTAATTTGGCATATTGATGCATTCAAGGATGAAGGATCCAATGAAGGATTATCCAAACTTGTTACAAATAACCACAACAATGAAAACAGCCTAATACACATAAATATAATCAACATTAAACTCATATATTATCTCAAAATATTAGTTACATTCAACATTCTGGGCTATAAGGCCTTCCTGGTTACGACCAATTACAAAGATAGATTTAAGATCTAATACAAATCTTCTGCAACACATACATTCATGATCTAGATTCTCAGATCCAACACTTGATCTGCCTTCTAAATCTGATCCCCCTCTGCTGCCCTAAGCTAAGAACAAGATACTACTTAAATACAAAATGAAGACATTATATTTTTCCATTAGTATATGCAAGGAAAAACATGATCTACACCATCGGTTTACACTACATCAACAAACATGGCACAACACTACTCGACGCCAAGGTTACCTGATACTGCCAAGTACAAAGCATCCTGATAAACACTATTTAGTGTTTCTCGATGACAAAAGGGACAAGGGAACCCGATGAGTAACCAACAGTGCAACCCGGTGAAACATCAAAGTGAGGAACCCAACAGAGGAAGGGAAACCAACAACTAGTTCAATGAAGGAACACCGATATAATTTTAGTTCTACCCGACGATCAAGAATCGACAGTCAGTTACATCTCGCAAAAAGTGGATCTGACTTTCCACGTCAGATAAATCACTAAAGTTTTATATTTAGCTTCTTGATTTTTTTTAAATCCATTATGTGTGGAGAAAGCAATGTAATTATTATTGTTTTAATCAGTTTAACTATTTTAAAACATGCAAACTAAAGGATCAAGGTCAGGTTGTATTCCTTGGATCTAGAGTTAACATTGTAATGCGTGTTTCTAGAATAGGTAAAATAATTGTATAAATAGATGCTTAATGAATTGTGAACATGTTTTTTGATGATGATTGTAGCCACTGAGAGCATCTAAGGACCATACAAGATAATTCATGCAGAAGGACATAAAAGGATCAATTCAGTTTCAAGAACAAGAACACAGGCTACCGACGAGCAATCGAAAAAGGTATTAATCAATCACTATAGGTGATATTTATATTCTAAGATCTTTAATGGATCTATGATAGCAATTATAGATTGCATACAATCAGGTCAAACATATTTTACTCATTCTAACAAGTGTAGTACACTTAAGAAATCCTTTCAAGGAAGGTGGACCTAACAATCCTATTGTAAATCTCTTAACCGAGTGCACACTTCATTAGTGTTGTTAAAATCTCTTAATAGAGTAGATCTTAACTGGTCTCCACTTTAATACTCCTAACAGGGTAGACCATCAGAAGTGATCAATTGTAAGCCTTTACCGGCTCGCTTTCATTCTACAGATAGTGAAGTTTTGTGGGTGCCATCCCCACCACAGTTTTTACTTCCTAAAATGAGTTTTCTGCAATATCATATCTTGTGTTATGTGTCTATTATTTTCACAAATGTTTCTATGAATGATTGCATATAATTAAGTTTATGAATTAATATTACATGCATAAGAAAGAACATCATATATGGTCAGTAATACAATAAATATTGTTTACTAATGATGAAAGTTGAAAATTGTTAAAAGTTTTAGAGGTATTGATTCACCCCTCCCCTCTCAGTACTACTTCCCATTAATACCAACAATTAGTATCAAAGCTAAGTCTCTTCTTGAAAATATTAAAGGCTTAAGAGAAAAGATCATACAATGGAGAAGTAAAAACTTGATAAAAATATTGAGAATAAAAAGCTTGAAATTCAGATGTTCTATGAACAACATAAAGAAGCAATAATCAAGATGAGAGAGTTGTTGGATGAGATAAAAGGTATGGAAACTCAGAGCAATGAAAAATATTATCAAGAAGAAGAGATTATAGATTTCTTTGAGTCTTCAGGATCAAATACAAGTAAAGTATCAGATACATTAGAAGAGAACATAAAAAATCTAAAGGAGATCAATCAACATCTGACATAGCAAATAAAGATGCTACAAATCGGTCAAGAGACCCAGATGGTAAGAATGATTGATGTGATAAGTTCTGCTAGACAAGCTGAAATAGAAAGAACACTAGCTATTGATGAAAGAAGGAAGATTGTAGAGAAGCTACAAGAAAAGGAGTTAGAAATTCAAAGACATGTTGAGCATCACCACGAGATTACAAATCAGATTATTCTAATGAGTCAAGAAGAAAATAGAATGAATATGGAACTCATTGAAAGAGTACAGGCTATCGGTGAACTAAGAGAAGAGAATGAAAAACTAAAGCATGAGGTTATAATTTAACAACAACATAATGAAATTATCAGAAAGGCTGAAGAAAGCAATAAAAGAATGGATGATTTTCTTGAAGGACAATGAAGAGTCAACAACAACAATGATTTAGGCTTTACCAAAAATGGAGATCATCAAATCAAGCCAATCCAAAGAATGTCTATGAGAATCCAAGACCAAGAAAGCTTACATGAAAACATTGTGGAAAGCAAGGCCACACATCAAATGTGTGCAGAGGCAAAATGAAAGGTATTCCTAAATCTACATCTTCATTCATAGGATTCTATTATAAATGTAACAAGAAAGGACATAAAACATATGAATGTAAGTCTCAGATGGATCAACCAAAGAAGGAAACCTACATGGATAAATACTGTCCTACATGTAAAATGAATGGGCACACAAGCCTTGAATGCTGGAAAAAGAAAAGGTAAGCATGGAAGCCTAAAGGCCAAGAAACTCCCTATCAACCAAAGAGAATTAGTAATTAATTGTATGGGACTACAATACATGGAAAAATTGTACAACATGTGGTAGATATGGTCACATTGCTGCAAACTACATGAGAGCATGGACCAAAAGGTCCAGAGGCTGGACAACCCTCAGAATGGCATGCTTACGCTGTCATAAAGTTGGTCATCTAAAGAAAGACTGTAGAGACCAAATGATAGAGACACACACATATCCCAATGGAAACACCATTGAAGATATCTAGAGGGCTAGAGAAAAAATGTGGAGAAAAGCTTCAAGCAATGATGAAGCTGGACCAAGCAATGAAAATGGTGACACCCCATCCAATGGATCCAGTGACATCACCACCCCCACTTAAGCTGAACAAGTAAGTATGGAATTGCACTACACAAAGTTATATTTGGCATTAGTTCAATTATACAAATTGATAGATAGTCAAAATCTGCATGAATAAAGATGCATATTATGTTACTTGTTACAATTCTGAGAAAAAAACCCTGTCGGTGACCACATACCAAAAATCATTGGTGAACACAAAGGATGAGCTGTCTACACTTACCGAGAATTGCTAGTCAATACATAAAATGGATAAGTTTCTAATGTAACCCAACTCCCGTTGGTAAGGAAGAAAAGTTATAAAGTTGTCTTGACACAACATCGATATCTATTGGTGAAAGAAAAAACCTTAACAGCTATCCCAAACATCTTTTCAACACCAAGAATGTTATGTGAGAGTCTTCCCGATGAACTCTGTCTTCATGACCCGATGAGTCGTTGAGCATTTATGACAGACTTAGGGAAAAAGTTTATAAATACTCGATGAGAGCACTTCATTTATGAAACGCAATTTGAGAAGAAAGAGCAAAGCAAAAAATAGAGCAAAAATAGATCAGATAGAAGAGAAACCTCGACTCGATCCAGTGCAATCCAAATAGATCATTCATAAGTTTCATGGATCGAAGTAAGTACCGAGCGAAACAAAGAACTCTGTTATTATTTTCAAGAAAGCCCTAAATTTGAAACACAATGGAAACCACTTCAAGAACCATAAAGATTAAGAATGATAAGAAGAATGTGGTTAAGATGATAAAGAACAACACTTGTGTGGAACCCAAGTATAAGATATGCTCAGAGATCGCATCGCAACCCAATGATTCTGACATATTTTTGAAAATTCTACCTAGGGTTTTGCTAATAGAGGATGTAAGGTCCTACATTCACTGCAAGATTACTGAAATAGGTGATCTAGAAATAGACCAAGCTTACAAGAAGATGTGTGATGCAGAAGGAAACTTGAAAGAAGAACATAAGAATCTGTAAGTTAAAGGGATAAAAAATGCCCTATATTTCCTGAGGGTATTCAAAACCGACTGGATTAGGTTAGTTTTGAGTAGAATGCATGACTAGAAGTTGTGGGTAGATGAAGCTAAGAAAATCACTAAGGATGTGTTACATGTTGTAATTGGTTATCCCATAACTGACAAGCCTAAGGCACACAAGCATCCCTCCAGGCCAAAATTTGAAAAACTCACAAAAGCTATGTGGGATAATAGAGGTCTGAAGGTGAACACCATCACCGATGAGGAACTGAGGTTCGGTGCATGTGTGATTGGTTACAAGATCTTCCAGGCAAACAGGCTAAACAACATAGCTTCAACAATAGTAAGCATAGATTACAAGATAGTGACAAAGGGAATACAGATGGACCTATGTGAGATCCTATTGAAAAAACTTGATGAGAACATGACAACAATCAGGTCTGCAAAGACAAACACATGTAAGTTTGGTTCACTTATCATGTGTATATTCTTTTACTTTCAAGAATACTTTCCTTTAGTAGGAAAATTAAAGTGGGATACTACCAAACCAGTCACACTACAAATTAGTGAACTTATCAAGTCACTAGGTGATAATTTTGATTTAGTGATGACTGCATACTTCCTTGAATTCAAGGAAAAGATGATGGAAAGAGTGAGGATCCCTGAGAAATTAATTGAAAAACATAGGGTTGAGATATGTTTTATGGTAGATACACATTTAACTCACATAAAATTGGTTGTACCAAGAATAGCCTGGTTAGCACCTCTTGACTATGAGATTAACATAGATCAAGCTACAAATGCAATTGATGCATTGATCAATGAACCACTTGACAACAAACAACCAAGGTTTGGCACATATGAAGAGCCCAAGTCCAAAATAAAAATAGGCCTAGTAATCAAGAAAACTGTCAACAAGAAGAACAAAATGGTGAAGAATCTTGAAAATATTCTATCGGTTAATGAGGATGAAAAAGAACAAATAGAGGAAACTAATGAACAGGGTACCATCGGTGAAGGGAAAGATGAGCAAAAATTAGATTCTAAGGCAACTGAGTTTGATACACCTCCACCTCCTACAAAGAAACAAAGAACAAGGAGCCAAACAACAAAAGATACTACACCTCTGAAGAAAGATCAAGTGAGGACCTACAAGAGGAAGTAGCAAATAGAGAAACAAAATATAAAGGAAACACCTACAAAAAGGAGAAAAAGAATGGTCAGTACCAAAGTTGACATTGAAGATTCCAAAGAGGATGAGCCTGATGTAAGTAAGAAAATTTTTCTCACTAGGACAATTGATGAAATTGCTGAGTCAATTACTACTACCGGTACCATGACTGATAGGAAAATCAGACAATGGGATAAACTTGAGCTAGAGGACCAAAACAAGATACAAGATGCCATAATCAGGGCAATGGTCAAGTTTAAATATGTACCCGTAGAATTTATAGGCCAAATAACCAAAGAGATGGGTAACAAAATTTCACAACAATGGTCTATGCTCTACACACCAAAAAGGAAGCAAGGGAGAGAGTACTTGTCACACTTATGCCTCCCGAATCAAAGATGGAAGAGATCAAATAAATAATGAAAAAACACTCAAGCAAATTTGTAGCAAAGATAAGAGCTTACAAAGTGCTAGAAGATAAATTTATAGAACTGGACATCATGATCAAGACCAAATGGAAACAACTCTTAGATCTACCTACAGATTCAACAAGTTGTGAGAATCAATTACTTGTCACCGACACACCTCATGTAGAGGAGGAGAAATATAAGGCAATTCCTAAGCACATTGCTTTGGATAATGCAGATAATGTTGAGCCAATTTACTTAGACAAAGTAATGGATGATCTTGAAATTCAAGACATCACTCAGTATGATTCAAATAAAGAGCCTCAGAAAGAAGATGATGTAATCTTTATATCTCTTAAGGATCAAATAAAGAAACAACAATTGGAGACCCAAGGAAACAAGGACATGGATGTTGCTGATGAAATATGGCCAGACACATCACTTATTGACATCACAGGACTAGACACTTCTGTTCAACTACAAAAAGATGAAGATGTCACTGCTCAACAAGATCAAACCGATGAGCAGGACAAAAATCAAGATGCAGCACAAGTGAGCACTCAGGATAATATGCTAGTATTGATAAAGGCAATAAATTTGCTAGAAGGTAATGCAAAATATAATGCATAAAATACTAGCATACCGAGGACAAGGGTGATGCAGAGACAAAAGACACAACAGATGCACCAAAGGATACAACTGTAGAACAAGCTGCAACCGATGATCATAAAGAAAAGTCTACTGATCCAGATAAACAAGAGGATAAGAAAGGTGAAGAGGCAAAGACATATGACCAGGAGAAGATAACATAAGAGAAATATGCAGAAACACCCAAGGTTGATGGAGAGACATCTTCACCAAACTGACAGGTGAACCCCGAGCAGAAAACACAAGAAGCTTCATCTACAAAGCCTTCACCGAGCACTTCAGAGAAGAAAAATGAACTTGCAATGGTAGTTCATACATATGCCTCTACTCAAATATGAAGGAAGAAGAAAAGCAAGAATAAGCATCCAGTTACTCTAGATGAAATCATTGAGATTCCAGTATGTGATCCTAGGACATTGGATCCAACTAATCTGACAAAGTATGCAAGACTTTGTGAAAGAAAAGCAATGCAAGACAACTTGATAAAAGCTACCAAGGAAGCTAAGGTACTTGAAGTTGCATGAGGAATACTTCAACAAATTGTACTTGATGTAGACATTGATCAAACAACCCCAATGCTTGATCAATTAGTGGTTCTCATAGATACAATCACATCTCAGAACATAGATGCTGAGAAGGCAATGGAAGAAAGACTTGAACAAAAATATGAGTTCATGTTAGCAGAGAAGATAAGCCAAGAAGTGGCATTGCAAAAGGTAAATATTTTTGAACTGGTTATCACAGTAGATCCAATGATTTTAGAAGCTATAACCTTGATACAAAAGTTATGCATGCTAGATCAACTCATGAAGGAGTATACTGACAAGATAGCACAGATTGATGTTGATCTTCAAACAAGTGCAAAAAGTCTCACGAACACTGAAGAGGCAATAAAATTGCACAATGAGCAGCTAAAGCAAGCTTGAAGGATAAGACAAGACATTCAAGCTCAACTCTTACCGACACTCTCATTACTACAATAACATATGACAGAGGAAAGAGCACTAATTTCCACCCAAGAAATGTCTATCCTAAACATTTATGATATGCATGCATGATTTGAGCTAGAGCACATGGCACTAGAACCCCTCAAAGAAAAATGGGAGAAAATGCTCGAAGATATCAAGACCACCCATTCTCACATTCTTGACACATTGTAAGTTACACATTTTTGTCACATTTTTGACAACTTATAAGTTGTACATTTTTGTCATGAGTATCAAATAAAGGGGGAAATGATATGTACACTCAACAGTAAAAGGGGAAAATGAAAGGAAGAAATGATTTGTATAGTCAGTCATTTGAAAGAGAAAAGTACAGGGAATGTATAGTATAAAGGAAAGTATACATGTACATATACTTATACTATACCGATGCATACAGTTAGGGGGAGTCATATAATGACAAGGATATATACATGGTGTACATACTAAACACTTTAGTATTATGCACATATCAGTTTTTGATACTAATGTCAAAGGAGGAGATTGAAGACATTATATTTTTCTATTAGTATATGCAAGGAAAAACATGATCTACATGATCGGTTTACACTACACCGATAGACAAGGCACAACACTACCCGATGCCAAGGTTACCTGATACTGCCAAGTACAAAGCATCCTGACAAACACTATTCAGTGTTTCCCAATGAAAAAAGGGACAAGGGAACCCGATAATCAGTTCAATGAAGGAACACCGACAGACTTTCAGTTCAACCCAACGATCAAGAACTGACAGTCAGTTATATCCCGCAAAGAGTGGATGTGACTTTCCACGTTAGATAAATCACTGAAGTTTTATATTTAGCTTCTTGATTTGTTTTAAATCCATTATGTGTGGACAAAGAAATGTAATTATTATTGTTTTAATCTGTTTAACTATTTTAAAACATGCAAACTAAAGGATCAAGGTCAAGTTGTATACCTTGGATCTAGAATTAACATTGTAATGCATGATTCTAAAATAGGTCAAATACTTGTATAAATAGATTCTCAATCAATTATGAAAATTTTGTTCGATTTTGATTGTAGCCACTGAGAGCATATAAGGATCAGACAAGAGAATTCATGCAGAAGGACAAAAAAGGATCAATTCAGTTTCAAGAACAAGAACACAGGCTACCGAAGAGTAGAAAAAGGTATTAATCAATCACTATAGGTGACATTCATATTCCAAGAGCTTTAATGGATCTATGATCAACAATTATAGATTGCATATAGTCAGGTCAAACATATTGTACTCATTCTAACAAGTGTAGTACACTTAAGAAATCCTTTCAAGGAAGGTAGACCTAACAATCTTAACCGAGTGCATGCTTCATTAGTGTTGTTAAAAGCTCTTAACAAAGTAGATCCTAAATGGTCTCCACTTTAATACTCCTAACAAGGTAGATCATCAGAAGTGATCAATTGTAAGCCTTTATCGAGTCCCTTCCATTCTGCAGATAGTGAAGTTTTGTGGGTGCCACCCGCACCGCAGTTTTAACTTCCTAACATGAGTTTTCTGTGATATCATATCTTGTGTTATATGTCTATTATTTCTGTGAATGTTTCTATGAATGATTGCATATAATTAAGTTTATGAATTAAAACTACATGCATAAGAAAGAACATCAGATATGGTCAGTAATACAATAAATATTATTTACTAACGATGAAAGGTGAAAAGTGTTAAAAGTTTTAGAGGTACTGATTCAGCCCTCCCCTCTCAATACTACTTCCCATTAATCCCAACAATAAAAGGCAACTAATAAGTCGGCCTATAAAAATAATCATTGGAGAAAACCCCAACCCAGATATAGGTCCACACAATCCCCAATGAGAGATCCACCATAAATGTCACAATTAAAATTAAATGCAGAAGTCGGCCACCATATCCAACTTCCAGATAAACAACTTGGATAGAGGATGACCAAGCAATAGAGTGACTTGGGCTAAGCATCACTGAGAAACAAACCCAAGCGTTAGAAAATCAAGCATGCCTGAGCAACAAACCCGAGTGTCAGAAAACCAAGCATGCCTAAGAAATAAAATTGAGCGTCAGAAAACCAAGCATGCCCGAGCAACAGAGAAACAAGCATGCCCAAGCAATAGAACCCGAGCAACAGATAAACAAAGTGTTTCACCGAGTAGTCTCCAAAAAAGCTAGAAAATATATTTTTGGTTGAGAAAGATTACCAAGGATCCTAGGATGCTCTTGTATCACATATTATCAATGTATATTGGAACTGATGTAAAATATAGATTTGTATAGTGTAGTTCCATACTTGTTCTTCTTAAGTGGGGGTGGCGATATCACCAGATCCATTAGATGAGGTGTCACCAACTGTGGTGCTCGGTCCAACATCGTCTTTGCTTATAGATTTCCTCCACATTTGATTTCTCATTCTCTTGATATCTTTAATAGTGTTCCCATTAGAAAAATTGCTTGACTTTGTCACTCGGTCTCTATAGTCCTTGCTTAGATGACCAACCTTATGACAGTGTAAGCATGCCATTCTGGATTTAGTCCAGCTTCTAGACTTTCTTATCCATTTCTTCATAATTTCCAGCTATGTGTCCATATCTACCACATGCTATGCAATTTTTCCATGTGTTGTAATCCCAAACATATGAGTTACCGAGTCTTCTTGGTTGATAAGAATTTTCTTGTTCTATTGGCTTCCATGCTTGCTTTTTATTTTTCCTGCATTCAAGAGATGTGTGCCCATGCATTTTGCAAGTAGAACAATATTTTTCCATGTAGGATTCCTTCTTTGGTTGTTTTACCTTAGATCTTCATTCATATGCTTTATGTCCATGCTTGTTATGGTTACAACAATTTCCTATGAATGTAGAAGTAGATTTAGGAATACCTCTAGCTTTGCTCCTACAAACATTTGATGTGTGGCCTAGTTTTCCACAGTGATTGCATAACTACATCCTTGGTCTTGGATTTGTGTAGAAATATTTTTGATCAGATTAGTTTGATGATTCTCTATGCTCAGTATACCCTAAACTGATATTGTTGATGACTCTTCTTTGTCCATTCAAAAAATCATCCATTCTTTTGATACTCTCTTCATCTTTCTTGATCATATCATTTTGTTGTTGCTGAATCCTTACTTCATGCTTCAGTCTCTCATTTTCTTCTCTTAGCTCACCAATAGCTTCCAATTTCCCATTGAGTTCTATGTTTACTTGGTTTTCCTCATGACTCATAAGAACTATTTGATTGGTGATTTCATGATGGTGTTCAGTAAGTCTCTGAATCTCTGATTCTCTCTCTTGTAGCTTCTCAGTGATCTTCCTCATGTTGTCAATAGCTAATATTCTTTCTTGTTTAGCTTGTCTAGAATTATTCATAACATCAATCATCCTTACCATTAGTGTCTCTTGACCGATTTGCAGTACCTTTACTTGTTTCGTCAAATGTTGATTGATTTCATTCAGACTTGTAATGTTTCCTTCAGATGTGTCTGATGTATTGCTAGATGTAGATCCCAGTGATTCAAATAAATCAGGTATCTCTTCTTCATGATAGTCTGTTTCATTGCAGTGAGATGCCATAACTTTTCTTTCATCTAGTAGCTCTCTCATCTTGATTCTTGCTTCTTTGTATTTCTCATAGAAGATCTGTATCTATAACTTTTGACTCTCAATATTCTTATCTATCTTATACCTTTCCATTGTATGATCTATTCTCTCAAGTGATTTGAAATTTTCCAAATAAGAGATCTAGCTCTGATGCCAATTGTTGGAATAATGGAATGGTGTGTACTAAGAGGGGGGAGGGGTGAATCAATACCCTTAAAATTTTTATCTTTTTATCCTTTAGTAATCTTTACTTTGTATTACTGACCATATATCTTTTCTACCTTATGCATGTAATATCAAAAAATAAAATTAATTGCATCTAAACATTCATAGAAACATTCATGAAATGTAAGTAAACATGACACAAGAATTGGTAATACAGAAAACCCCTGTTAGAAGGTAAAAACTGCGGTGGGGAGGAAACCCACAAAGCTTCACTATCTATAGAATGGAAGGTGTCCATTAAGGATACAAGTGTGATCACTTCTGATGATCTTACCCTGTTAGGAGTAACATTTGAGACTTAAGGTATAATTTGTTAAGAGATTTAGCAATACTGTTAAGTGTGCACTCGGTTAAGAGATTTAAAAAAATACTGTTAAGTCCACCTTCTTAAAGGATTTCTTCTATTTTCTACAATTGTTAGAGAGTATTCAAAAATACTTGTTGGCCTGATAGTATGCAATCCTAAATTTATGAATACAGATCCTTTAAGTTCACAATGTGTATATATCACCTATAGTGATTGATTAATACCTCTATTATGCTCAATAGCCTTGAATCTTGTTCTTCATAATTGAATTCTATATTTTGTGTCCTTTTGCATAAAAATCTCCATCTGATCCATAGATGTATGCTGTGGCTACAATCATCATTGTCAGATTGATTACTATATCTAGTTATATAATCTATTGACCTATTTTAGGTTTCACGCTTTACAATAAAAACTCTATGATCAAAGGTTTACAACTTGACCTTGATCTCCTAGTTTGCATGTTTTCAATCAGTTAGACTGATTAAAACAATTACATGTGCTTTACTTGTCCCTCAAGAAATACTTTTAAAGATAAGGATAAAGATAAATATAAAAATCAAGTGTTTTATCTGACGTGTAACTCAGATCCACATTTCTCAGAACTAAAACTGTCTCTCGGTAGACTGTTGCTCGGGTTGCTCTGTAGTATTTGCTCAGTGATGTATTTGAACTATCTTTTGGTTTTCTCTCTAAACTGTGTTGTCGGTTTACATTGTAAAATATCTATCAGTGATAGTGTGTTAATCTCTAAGTTCTGTTGATGATTAGTGCCCAACACTTAGTCATTTCATTAGGCAATTTTAGTTGGCTATCACTGTGGCCGAGCTAAAACTATGCAAGGCTGAGCAACATTGTCGAGTAGTTTTCAATATGCCTAGTAACATTGCCGAGCCGAGTTACATTGCTGAGCCGAGTAGAGACAGAGATGTTAAATACTGAGTGACAGACAGTCAAGTGCTGAGAAGAACAATTTTTTGTATGCTTGTCAGGAACGATACAAACTTAAAGGATAAGTGATCTGGCCGACTTGTATAATCTTTTTGGGCCGACATTGTGTGCATTTAATATTCTCATACGGAATTAGTTATGCATTTAATTATTTTATCCTATGCATGACTCATTGTAAGCATTAATTGTTTTACTATCAAGGCATGGATATCAGATCTTGATCATTGATCTAGATCTCACTGTCAGATCTGTATAGATATATTAGATTGCTTTGAAACCCTATTTTTAATGTATGTGCAAGAGGTAGAAGAGTAATTGCTGAAGTGACTGCATTTTAAAGTGAAATGCACAGAGGGTTATTTTGTTCAGAAGCAGAGATCAAGCAGACCATAACACAGTGAACAATAGAGTAAAGGTATATCAGATTATAAGATCAGAAGAGATATTGAAAAGAGGAGATCCATCATTAGCATCAGAGTGCATATCGAAGGATCAATACTTGAGACTTTCTAATCATTGTATTAGGTGAAAATATCTTAACAGAGTGGTTTTAGTAGGCCTTTATTTATCTCTTAATAGAGTGCTTACTTCATTGTAAGTTTAAATCCTTTAACAAGGTAGATTGTAATGATCTGAAGCTTTTAACAGAGTAGACCTTTAACAGGGTAGATTACATTTTATAACCTTAACATGTACACTTTATTACTGTAGTAGTGGAGAATTTTGTGGGTGTCATCCCCACCCCAGTTTTACTATTTGGGTTTCTGGGTTACCAAGTTATTGTGTTATGTGTTACTTATTTTATGGTGTGGATGCTATCTGAGACTACATTAGATTAATTTATGCATGAATGTGTTATCAGTTTGTTTTAAGTGTTTATATTTGAAGATCTGATTCACCCCCTCTCTCAGTATCTTTCTTTCCCATTATTATATTTCCAACAATTGGTATCAGAGCTAGAGTTCTCTAAAAGGTTATAATCAGCTTGAGAATACAAATCTTGAAATTGAGATCTATAAGATGGGTAAAGTCATTGAGAATCAAAAGATTGATGTTTAGCTAGCACTATAACAACTTGAGTCTGCAAGACAAGAATTAAAGAAGTCCTTGGCTGTAAGGAAAGATTTGGCCAAATAGATGAATGACACTCATTATCAGGAAGATGACACTATGAATCTATTTCACAATGGAGATTCTACTGAGAGTGATGCAGCAATAACAAATCTACTGGAAAAGAATAGTGCACTATGTGAAGAAGTCAAAAATTTGAAGAAAGAACAAGAAGCCCAATCAATAAGAATGTGTGAAGTTGTTGAACAAAAAAAGAAAGTCAAAGATGACAAGGCTATGGCATAAGGAGACAAGAGAATGCTGACTACCAGACTTGATGAAAGAACTCATGATGTACAAACCATGATAGTTAATCAAGTGGACATGGAAAATCAACTACTACTTATGAATCAGGAGATCAGTAGGAAAGACTTGGAGATTGTTAATCTTAGATCTGAGAATAGTCAATTGAAAGATGAATTGAGATCTGAGAAAGAAATCAATAATAGAGTGAATGATCTAAGTGCAGCTATGAGCTACTTTGAACAACTGGTGGAAGCATCAAGAATACCTAAAGATTCTTCTGTATTAGGTCACACTGAACAACATACAACCACTGAAGATGGAGAATCATCTAAGACAGGTGAAAGAAAGAATGCAAAGTCGAGAAACAAGAAACCTATTTGTCACCACTGTGGAAAACTAGGTCATACAACAAACATATGCTGAAGCAAGAATGGTAAGTCCAATCCTAAAATAAAATTTAATGGTTATTGCTTTAAATATAATAAGTTTGGACACCAAGCACGTGAATGTAAGGCAAAGGCAAGCAAAACACCTAGACTCAATGGTAATTACTATAATTGTCACAAATTTGGTCATAGAGCACAAGATTGCAGATCTAAAGGTAAAAAGCGATGGACATCAATGGTACAAGAGAAATCACAAAGAAAAGGAAATACTCACAATTGGGATTACAACACATGGCATAGTTGTCATTACTATGGTGAGTACGGACATGTTCCATAAAACTACATAAGGACACATTTCAGAGGTAAATCTAAAAGTTTGATGAATGGAAGCCTAGTTTGTCACAGTTGTCTGAAAATTGGACATACAAGGAAAGATTGCAAGACTAGAGTACTAGCTCCTACTGTTGAGAAAATAAGGGAACAGATGAACAAGACATGGGTTAAGAAGTCTGAACCATGTAGCAGTGAAGCTAATGAAGCTGAGGTCACCCAATCTAATGGATCAGGTGATCACATCATCTCCAACTAAGAGAAAGAGGTATGTAAGGAACTGTATTTAAAATTATTATCTTACATCAGTTCCTAACATGAAATGTAAAAAAAGTCCATATTTGCATATGTTAAGATGCACCAGGACATACTTGAAGACAAAATGCTGAGATGAGAAAATTTCACTATAGGTGTCGAGTACTATTCATGGACACTAAAGCTGAGTTCTTTAGTGAGTGCCGAGTTTTGTTGGCCGAGTAAAGTATGTGAAGGCTGAGTGTAGTGAGTTGAGTGGGATGAAAGTTGTGTTAAGGCCAAGGATAGCTAGCTTGCACTAACTCAATGAGAAGAACATTCAATGCTCACCTACTCTTACCTTTTCGAAGCTTATAAAAGATGAACAGTCGACACTTCATTTTTACCTTGCAATTTTACTATTTACAGAGCGACTGAAGCGATTTACAAAATTAATCTTAACGGAGCTAAGAATGAAGATTTCACTAGTGTGCTGACTTAAATCTTAAAGTGAACAGTGAACAGAGAACAGTGCAAAGCATCACTTGTCAAGGTATTATGTTTTCCATCCCTCAAACCCTAAAATTCAAAGTTATGGCTGCAAGTTCTTCTACACCATCCAAGAACATGGATGCAGAACAAGAACAAATTCAGTTGATTCAGAGTGATGAATGTGAACCTCTCAACTTTTGAGCTATTTCGGAAAGTGTGATACAGAGTGATTTGATAGGAGCCCTCTCATCCATTCCTCCCAAGGTACTTATGATTCATGATGTTTGATCATGCTATATGGTTAAAATTGGAGAAGTAGGAGATAATGAATTGAGAAAATCCTACAGTAAATTGTGTGAAAATGGAGTTCTGAAGGCAGAATTCAAACATTTAGCTGAAAAAGGGTTAACTCATGCCCTAGATTTTCCCCAAGGTTTTAAAGATGAATGGATAAAAGTTATCCTTATCTGAGTTCATGACATGAGCATGTGGCTAGACAATGGACCAGTCAAGATCACCAAGAGTATGATTCATTAAGTGACTGGATATCCTATAGTAAATGAAAAGCGGACCATGAGGGATAACAAAAAAGAGGAAATTACATTGAACACTGGAGCAGTATGGAATAATAGAGGTATGACTATCTCTACAATTACTGATCTAGAACTTGATTTTTGAGTAAGGGTAATTGCACACAAGTTCTATCAGTCCAGCAGATTGGACAATGTTCCCTGTATAGCAGTTGATCAGGCATGGAAAATTGTGAAGAAGAATCACACATATGATCTTGCCGAGCTACAACAGACACAGTTAGCCGAGAACCTTGCATCAATCAGAAAGGCTAAGAGCTCATCATGTAAGTTTGGCTCTTTACTAGTTTGTATATTCTTCTACATTCAGGATTCATTTCCTACTCTAGGAAATATTGTTTGGAAAAAGGATAGGCCCATTACAGTTCAGATCAGTGAATGTATAAAGAAACTAGGGAGCAATTTCAATAGCATTATGGGTAGCTACTTTGTAGAATTCAAGAAGAGAATGAGATTAAGGACTAGGATTCCTAAGTCACTAGTGGAGAAACA
>MU225615.1:2569839-2582009 GCA_018584345.1 Thuja plicata | reverse complement strand
TTAGCAGGCCTTTATTTATCTCTTAACAGAGTGCTTACTTCATTGTAAGTTTAAATCCTTTAACAAGGTAGATTGTAATGATCTGAAGCTTTTAACAGAGAAAACCTTTAACAGGGTAGATTACATTATGTAATCAAACATTGTAACCTTAATAAGTACACTTTATTACTACAGTAGTGGAGACTTTTGTGGGTGTCATCCCCACCCCAGTTTTACCTATTTGGGTTTTTGGGTTACCAAGTTATTGTGTTATGTGTTACTTATTTTATGGTGTGGATGCTATCTGAGACTACATTAGATTCATTTATGCATGAATGTGTTATCAGTTGTTTTAAGTGTTTATATTTGAAGATCTGATTCACCCCCCTCTCAGTAGCTTGTTTTCCCATTATTATATTTCCAACATAGTGCACTTAACATTTTTGGCGACCTCTATGAAACTACTGTGTCAGGTTACACTATAAACCTATCTTTTGGTGATCATGCCACCAACGGCTCAAAAACTATTTCCTTTGTATACTAATGAAAAAATATTATCCTTTAGGATTATCAGTGTTAAGGATACATATGATGAGAAGGCTATTGTTGTTTCTGAAAAACAACTTGCACTTGTAACTTCACCAAGAAAGTGAGGTACTGGAAGGAACACCAAGTCCTTAGTGAAGCCAAAAGAAAAGGAAGTTGCAGAGATAGATCAACCCAGAGGAAAAATTACATGAAACTTGAGGAGGAAAACCATCTGTATGTTAATGAAGGAAGTTAATACTTGAGGATGAGAGTGAAATAGAATCAGATAAGGCAACTAAGTCAACACATGTTGCAGATTTTTCAAGAGTTCCACAAAGTCTAGATGATTTTTTGGAAGATCTAAAAAAAAATAGGAAGAATTGGAGCTTTTAGGAAAGCAAAGTATGAGAAAAGGAATTATGCAGACAAGAAAAATATTGAAGAAGCTATTGTGGTAATACTAATAAGATATAGATTATCCCCAATTGAGATAGTAAATAAGATACTAGAAGATTTTTATAATAAGATTGATCCAAGATGGAAGTATGCACTTAATGCTGGAAATGAAATGAGAGAGAGGTAACTTGTACATACTATTCCTGACTTTGCACCATCTGAGATTCATGAAGCACTACAAAAATATGCAAAAATATTTATAGTCAAGGGAAGAACTCTAAGAATCATGAATGAATATATATTATCTGTGGATAGGGAAACTGATGCAAAGTGGAGAGATATATTTGACATATCTAATTTTGAGAAACCCGATGCAAGAAAGAATAAAGTGAAACCATTATTGACAAGGTTATTGGAAAGCACAAGCCAAGTAGATCCTATTGAGCTAACTATTGACAATGTAGAGGTAATTATTGAAGATGCACTGGAGGATATAGATACTGCAAAGGAGTTGTCAAAGGATGAAGATGTAATAGACTTACAAGTACCAGAAACTGAGTGTATTGAGGTAGATGTTGCACCATTGAAAAGTACTGATCCCATATTAATACAAGTACAAAATTATTCTACAATTCAGATTGGTACTACTAAAGTCACACACGATATGCCAACCAAGTTACCAGTTGACATAGGTAAAGAGAATGTTGATGAGCCAGAGGCTACTGAGACCAAACATAGGAAGGATACCAAGTTGGAAACCCCAACTGACATTGAAGGACAAAAGCAGAATACATCACCGACCCACACATTCAATTTCAGAATGTTCAAAAGACACAAGATACACAAAAAGAAATGCTGCAAGAATCAAATCTAAAAGAGAAGGATGTAGAGAAAGAAGAAGAAAAACAACAAGAGGAAGTTAAAGCTAGAGAGAGTATATCCGGACACCAGACCGAGTTACTAGATGCAACAATGGCATCACGTTCCAAATGCTCTACTGGAGAGAGCAGATTGATTGAGAAAAAGAAGAAAAAAAGGAGGAAACATGTGATTGATTTGAGTAATCCAATCATCATACCACTAGGAGGCCCTAATATGATGAAGCCTAAAGAATTATGCGTTTATGTAGAGATTGTAGCTCAAAAGACTGAGAAGGACAAGTTAGTGGAAAAGAAGAAAAAAGTAGACATCTTAGAAGATGTAAAGGAAGTTTTCCAGGAAATTATTCTTGAAGTCACTATTGATGAATCTGAGCCCTTGCTAGAGCTAGTTGGAAATCTAGTCCAACAGATCAAAGGACTGAACAAGGAAATGACTGAATACATGTTGAAGATTCACAAAGAATCTATGGAGAATAAATTGATGGAGGACCTACCGCAAAATATTGATATAGAAAAGGTGACTCTTTTTGAGTTATGTTAAAAAATTGAAGAATAATTGTAATCCATCATTTCATTATTTCAAAAATTCTGTATTCTTTCAAACTTTACCAAGGAAATCATGAAGAAGGAGGCAAATACTAAAAAAGAGTTGACTGAGCAACTTAAAGAGTTAACTACTGAGCCTGGAGAATTCTAGACCTATTACTCAAAGATATATGAACTCATGGGAGTTCAAATCTCATTGAAACAAGAGGAAGATAAGTTGAGATTGTAGTTGCTTGAACTGCAAGCACTAATGATTCCCCATATACAATCAATGCAGATACATTTGAAGAAAGGAAAAGAACTAGCAAGTTTTCCAAAGGTCAGAACCCTGGATACTATAGTTGACCTATCAAAAAAAATCAATGAGCACATTGTTATATTACAGAATCTCCGAGACACATGGGAGAATGTACTTTCCAGGATACAACAAAGGTATAAGCACATTTTTGATACATAAGTTTTACTTTTGAGACTTTTTGTCAAAAAGGGGGATAGATAGATAGATTAGATATATTTCTGAAAATAAAAAAAGGGAAATAGAGTCAATACAAAATAAAAAAAAGTATATATGTGAAAATGAAAAAAAGAAGAAGAAGAGTTGTACATGTTTTGTATAGAGAGTAACATCTGAGGGGGAGTTACTAATTTTGATGACTTTGAAGTTTTTGTAAAAAAATGCTCAACTTATGTCAAAGGGGGAGATTGTTATCTCTATAGGATATTTTGTTGTCATTAGTTAAGTCCAAGTCATATGAGTCAGAAGAATCAATCGGTGAAAAGGAGAAAGCCAAATATTTAACTAGTCAGTAATGCACACTGAGTAAGTTAGTGAAGTTGGTAAAGCACACAAAAGAGCTAAAGACACTACACTGAGAGTCTATAGTTACCAAGCACCGAGCATATATGGAGTACACTAAGTTGACAGTTACCGAGTACTAAAGATCATTTAACTGAGCAATGAGAAGTTACTCTACCGAGTTACTTAATTGATTCTGAACACAATAAGGATGCATTTAATGAATTAACACAACATTAATTGTGATTATACAATGCATAGAGAATAGTTTGTTACAAGATCAATGATCGAGATAATTCAAACAGAAGATCTAAGGAGTAGATTAAGTGGTTAATGAAAGTCTGTTAATTCTAAGAAAAACACCAAGTACCGAGGTAAAAGTGACACAATTATCGAGTGGAAAAGAAGATCAAATGGTTAAAACAATTCACAACGTACCTAACACATAGATTAAGAGGCATACACTCTTATATTTAAAGGATGATTTACAGAGCAGAAAGAAGAAAAGATACAAAGAAGAGGCTGATATTGTTGGTGAAAGTTAAAGGAGTTATTTGAAGAACAAAGAGGAGAGAAAAGAGCACCGAGCAAATATTTAGCTACAACAAAGCATATCTGAGGAGTGTTACAGTTTGAGATTGAGGTAACACAATTTTAGAGCACATAAAGTCTGATCAACATTTGTTTTTGATGCATTATAGTAGACATTGTTGAGTTGTTGATACTATTGTATTGAGAGCTGTAAATCCCAATACTGGGTAGATCTTAACTAATCTTATATTTGTAAAACCTTTAACAGGGTACATCTCTAAGTGTAGATATTGTAAAATCCTCTAATTTGGTAGACCTAACAAGTATCTGTATATTCTTAATCGGGTAAGATATAAAAATGGCTAAAAATTGTAAGCTCTAACCAAGAACCCTTTATACTACAGTTAGTGAAGGTTGTGGGTGTCATCCCCACCATAGTTTTGTCCTCTAACCAAGGATTTCTGCATAAACAAAATTATGGAATTATGAGTTCTATTGCCTGAATGTTTTGATGATATGTTTTATAAGCTTTACATAATTTTCATTTCAAGTTATTGATTTTGGTAAACAACAAGCAACAATATATGGTTTATAGGAAATTTCAGTTATAAAATTTTTCGTGGTGCTGATTCACCCCTCTCCTCTTAGTCCCAACTTTCCATTGTCATTCCAACAACAAAATTTTACAGAGATTGTGATATCGCGCATCTCCCTCTATTTTGACTTAATGGCCTTTCATATTTCTCAATATCTGCGCATAATATTATGGGAATTCACAAAAATAAGGTTCCAATTCATTTTTTTGGCCGCGGTTCTATATTTCTCTAAGTATTTTCTTTTATTTCTATTCTGTCACTTGGTCATGGCTTCTCTTTCTTGTATTTGTAAGCACCATGAAAAATAAATGTATTTTCATTCCTTTGTATCTTTGTTGCTCGGGCCATGAAATTTTGTTATTTCCTTCTATTTTTGATCTTTGGCGCCTTTGCTTTGAGATGAGGGTTTCCATCATGATAGCTGCGACTAGGGTTAGGTTGTAAATTCTTCAATGTGGCTCTTTTTTCTCGGTAAGCTTTATTTTCAGGAAAAGATCCCTTTCTATAAACACCTTCAAGGGTTTTACCTTTCCATGGGGTCATGTTTCTTTGATCTTAAACAACCTCGCTTTGAGAATAATCTGTATACAAGAAATTGTAAAATGTATTATGGGTTGCTGCTGCTGTAAGTTTAAAAGAAGTGAGGTTTATTTTATTTTTTGTATCCTCCATATTATTGATTAAAAAAAATACTTCAAAACCCCTTCTACAGGCTACAAAATCCAAACTTCCCTACATGAAAATAATGAAACAAAACCCTAAAAAAAACTTTGCACACTTTATGGTTTCAACCCCTGCCTCCTTTTTATCGATCTCTACATATGTTTATGGTCAAGGGATGAATGCAGAAAACATCAAACTTCTGCTTAAAAAAACCTCAAAACCCCTCATGCACCAAACTCCCTGCACATTTATATGATTGAATATGTTCTTGCATCTTCTCCTTGATATATCTGTAGATGAAGATGGTTCTTAAGAATCCTCTTAATGATATAACTGTATATCTCTGCAATTGTTTCTTGTTTTAAAAAACATACTCAGACGTTGTGCACACCTCTTGTGATATAACTGTATATTGCTTTCATGCCCAAAATGTGATTCACAGTTTATCACCATTAATTTTTTATGTCACTGGTATACCCCATAGCTGATCTTTTCTATGTATGATCCTTTTGATATAATAGAGCTGTCTTCATACTTCCTTTTCTTTGCTAGAACCAATACAGAAAAGTAGCTCACGACTGCACTATATTTATGTTTTCTATTATACTCTTGCACCCATTCTTTGGGGTAACACCTTTCATCTGGTTAAAACATTTGGGGTCCTCGGTTATAACAATATCATAACATATTGATGCTTTGGAAACCTTTTGATGCTGTTCATCTCTAGTCAGTGTTTATTATATGCTACCCCTTTTAATTTATAAATGTTCCTATTCTAAAAATAGTAATGACGCCTTGTGCTGAATTAATGTTATAATCTGTTGAGGTGATGTTTGTTCCTTATGATTGATGCCTTGTTAATTTATTGTTGACATATAAAACATTGGTCTCTATTACTTTGTCTTATCAACATGTTTTTTCGTTAGACACCAATGTAAATTAGTGCTTCTAAACCATGTCTAGCAGTGAGCTTCTGTAGTTTGACTATTGTATCCTTATATATGATGGTATTGTGATTTGCTTTGATATTCATGCCAACTAGAAGTAATTTAACCACCATTTTATATTAATATTTAAATAGAAATGTGTCAATTCTCTATGATAGTGACTCCAAAGTGAAGCTCTCCTTCCTTAACATGGATGATGTAAAGACATTGTTACAACTACTTCCCTTTGGCTGCATCTTTTGTGCTATTGTAATTTTGTTTCAGTTTAACATTTTAATTGTTTCTCATGCTATTTAATCCTTAATACCACTGATATAGCCATGAACTAAGATTAGTACTGTGACCGTAATAAGCCAGTGTACTAATATTGTACAAGGTCATCATTTCTTGTGCATCTTTAATTGCCCAAAATGCATGACATGCTCCGGTAACTAATCATTGTTGATTATGAAACCTCTATGTTTATATCATGTTAATATGTATCATTGTTTTGATACTATCCTTTAATGTCAATGCTATCCTTTGATTCTATAGTTGAATATTATTTTTATATCATGTTAATATGTATCGTTGTTTTGATACTATCCTTTAATGTCAATGCTATCCTTTGATTCTATAGTTGAATATTAAGCTCTGCCATGGAGTGAATGCTTCCATAAAGTTACTGTCTCTCTTGATACCATCTTGATACTAAGATACTATGAATGAAATTTATTTTTGATGCTCATGATCCTACCTTTGTTGCCTTCTCAGTACAATGGACTATTCATAATATTGACATGAAAGTAATTTATCCTTATGTAACTACTCTTTGAAGAAGTTTGTTATACATATAATGAAAATCATGCATATGTTCTTTCATTTTCTATCTTTAACAATTACCTTTTCTTTGAAATATATGTTCTTCCCTCTCCTTTATTCAATGTGCTCTTTTATTGAACCTATAGCAATATTCTGGTAGCATGATTTTGTATTCTTGTAGCTGCATATTTGTCTCCAAATGTTGTCCTTTAGAGATGATGTCCTTTTTTTTTTTTTGACAATGCATGTAAGTGACTGAAATATGTGATTATATTTTATACTCATTGCTTTATCTTGCACCATGTGGTCAAGATCTCATGATATTTCTTTTATCAACCTAGATAACAATCACATGCGAATTTCAAACTTTTACCTCATGTTCATGTCATAGCTGTAGCTACTTTAATTAATTATTGCTCCTTTTTTTAATGATTATGCTTCCATGGGACATGAATATTTATCTTCCTTTGATCTGATCTGATGAACATGCATAATTATCCCTTTTGCATTGATAATGGTCCTTGATTCATGCATGGTAATTATGACCATCTTAAGACTGTTTCCCTTGTATTTGTCCTTTAGCTAATTTGATGGCTCAATAGTTTTTCTATAGCTACCTTGAGTGTCATTATAGTCCTTCAAAGTATTGAACTATTATTATTTTTAAACATGTATACCTCTAGATCACTTTCTCAGTTTGGAACTTTGTTAACCCTAATTGGATGATTGCATCATTCATGTTCAACAACCTCATCCAAGAAAATATGTGTAATTGGTAATCGTAAAACATAATGATTTGCTGTTATGAATAACCCATATTTTCTAGATGAGGTACCTTGAATGATGTTGAAAATTCACTCTACTATGATCAAAAAAGTCCCAATCACAACATGTTGGGCTCACCCCTTGTGGGAGCCTATTTTAACCCACATGCCAAAATATGAATGATATCAACTTAAGATGTTAAATGATGATTATGATACCTATACCTGCACATGAAACACACTTTTTAGATAAAAATATGTAGTTATGATATGCTCCTTTTGGTTCCTTCAATCTATTTTGACACATTTATGTTAGTAGTTGTGCATGCACTGATGATATGTAAATATAGAATTGCGACCCTGAGCTCTAACAAAACTTTTTTACTCTGCATGCAGGGGATGTGATCATGTCAAGGAAACCCAAGATAAAGTTGAAGATAAAGGTAGGGTGCTACTCACAGATGTGAGATCCTTCATTCTAGGCAATGACGAGTCCCTCTTCCTTGTTTACCCTTTATATTTCATGCATATTTACTTTGTAAATGCATCTATTTTTAGAGTTATTCCCATGAATTGTGTGGGCTATGTACTTTCTTTTGATGAATAAAATAAATTTAAATGCAAACATATGCATAATCTTTGGTGTAATACATTTGCATGACATAATTTTTTTTATTTTGTCAGCATTCTCATTTTAGTAAAGCACTTAAAATGAAACCAAATGTAGACCTTAGATACTAGTTGAAAATACATAACCAACTATGTCTGATTGAGCTGATAATGAAAACTAGGCTACATTTTGGCAACATCTCAGGGGTTTTTTCCTGCTTAACAATTATACCAGTTGCCTTATGCAAATCCATTGGGCACAAAGTTATAAAAACTTAGTAACTGAGCTTTCTCAACAAAAACTAGCTTCAATTGAACCAAAACAAACTGAAAACTGCAAGTAAAACTAAAACTTGATATAAACCAATTAAGTGGCTGTGTATTTTTTATAATAATGAACACATGGAAAACATGTTTTCATTATTACAAATGATATATCTTCTCTCAATTGGATTATATTAGATAACAACTAAATTGAAACACCCAAGCTACTATAATCCGTTAGAATTGTGTGGGGCAAATGTTTATGATATGTAATAGTGAGTTGATTAACTCATTTCCCATATGATGAATATCTTCTTCACACAATATAATGTATTTTAGCCGCTTGGTCTAAAAACCTCTGTATAACACAACTGAAAATTGAACTAAATGTTGTAATTATGATATTTGCAACCTATAATCACATGGGCCACTCCAAATGACATCAAATTTTGTATGCATACCAGGTCTAATTTTCAATTCGTCCCATTTAAGAACTAAGTCACCTTCAAAGAAGACTCTTGGGACAAATTTTATGTCAAATGTCTTTTTCATTTGTTCATGATGCTTTTCCAGATTTTGGAAAGCTTTATTTCTTATCTCCTCCAATTCAATTAATTCTACAAGTATAATTTCCATTAGTTATCCCTCCATTAAATCCAACTCCATCAAATTCTGAGTTGGCAATTCAATTTGTAAGAAATAAATAAATATATATATATATATATATATATGTGTGTGTGTGTGTGTGTGTGTGGAAATAGATATATTGCCTCCTAATCCAAGCCAAGGAGATCCCTATTGATTAACTGAAAGGAGATGATCAATGCAAAAAGGAATCAATTTGTTATGGATAAAGAGGGAAATAGGGATCTAATTTATTAATTATAAAGTAAAAACAATAGATCTGAATTACTTAAAACCTTAATTGAAATGAAACATTTATCTTGGAATGTAGCACATCTGGAAATACCTATTTTCTGGTGTCTGTACCGAGTTTTGAGAAATTCTGCAACCAGATCTAGAACAAAAACACAGAAACGGAGAAAACCCAGAAATATTTTTATTTTCCCAGTCAGGTCAACCTTGACCCAAATACGGGGTGCAATTGCACCCTTTTATGTCGACCTTGATCTGCACTGCTCCGACAGAAATTCTGTTCGCGGATCCTAAAAGTTGGCCAAAAAGGGTATCCAAATCTGCTTTGTGATTAGTTGTCCCGTACCTGTACCTACAAGAAAAATGGTTTTTTTTTTTGGGTGAGGGGTTTGCCATAGTCAAACCCCGATTTAGGAATTAACCTTGAAATTAAAATTGAAATGGAGAAGGCTAGCAAGTAGTAAAAGTAGATCTAACAATGAAGCTATACTATTCAATAGATATGCAATTGTATTTCGAATGTAAACAAGTATGTTAATATGAAAGATTGGACACAACATTAGAAATCATAAATGTAAATCAAAACCTCCATGATTGTATGCTTGGAATCCACCTTGAAGGAAGAATGAATTGTTGGAATTATATTGGAATGATGTACTGAGAGGGGAGGGGTGAATCAGTACCTCTAAAACTTTTCTTGGTTAGCCCATTAACCCTTAATCATCAGTTTGTAAATTATCTTATCTAACTGTTCATCTTTCTTTATGTATATGCAATCATATCATAAGTTCTTTTAGTATGTAACCATAACAAAAACATTCATGAAAATAGATAACACATAACACAAGATATGATATCGCAGAAAACTCCTGTTAGAAAGTAAAAACTGCGGTGGGGATTGTTACCCACAAGAATTCACTATCTGCAGATAAGAAGGGGCTGGTTAAGGCTTACAATTGGTCACTTGTGATGACCTACCCTATTAGGATTATTACAGTGGATACCTATTAAGATCTACTTCGTTTGAAGCTTTAGCAACACTGTTAAGTGTGCACTCTGTTAAGAGATTTGTAAAGAACAGTTAAGTCCACCTTCTACAAAAGGATTTTAGATGTGATGCACTTGTTAGAATGCAACTAAATAAGTCTTTGATCTGATGATGTATACAATCTTTAATTGCTGATAACAGATCCTATTAAGCTTTATACATATAAGTAATCATCCTTCCATGATTGAATAATACCTTTATCTGCTCGTTGGTAGCCTCTGTGTGTTCTTGACAACTAATGTGTTCTGTTTCTGAAATTTGCATGAATTCTACCTTCTGCTCCTTAGATGCTCTTCGTGGCTATCAACAATAATGAATTCATAACACACAATTGAGTTGAACATCTATTTATACTATTTATTGGCTCAATTCTTGATTCACGCTTTGCAAGTTAACTCTAGATCCAAGGTTTACAACTTGACCTTGATCTTTAGTTAGATATGTTTTAGATCCGTTATGATGCTTTAAAACATTTACATAAATCTTGCTTGACCATCAAGTTATGATTTAAAACAAATTAAAACTCTATAAATAGAATTACATTGCTTTATCCATCATGTAAAACTCAGATCCACTTTTTTCGGGTTCTTTAACTCACTGTCGGTTCTGACAGTCAGTTTTCTTGGTCGTCGGTGTTCCTTTCTTGAACTAGTCGTTGGGTATGCCTTTTCTGTTCCATCAGTTTTGTTCTCAAAATTGTGTCACTGGTAATGCTTGTAGTCACTGGTGATGCTTGTCAATTCCATACTTAGCATTTTTCTTATGACCTTTGTGTTCTGTCGGGTATTCTCACTGTTCGCCGGTAATACCTGTAGTCCGCCGGTAATGCTTGTAGTCTGCCGGTGATCTCTGTCAATGTTTTTCACTAAGTATACTAATGGAAAAATTAATGTCATAATGAATGAATCTTGAGGATGCACAAAGGATCTTGATGGAAGATCACACCACCATGATGAATAGATCTAGGGTTTGAATGATGAATCTTGAATACTTGAAACAAATCCCTTCAAAGGCTTGAATGCTTGAATCCTTGATCTTCACTGGAGAACTTGAAATGATTAAGAAGAAGACTTTACAACTTTGATTGAATACTTGGAAGCTCTAAAGTAGATTATTGCCTTGATATATTTCTTGATTATATGTATCTTTAGTCCTTCGTGCTTGTGATTAGAAAATGAGAGGAAAAATGCTTCCTTATATACAAGTCTAGGGCACAAACTGATGCAAAGGATTCCTTGAATGTGGAATCAAGAGTCCTAACATCTGATAGGTTTCTAAATCCCATCCCAAGGAATGCTCAACACCATGAAAACAACACTCCAACCATGGTAAATGCAACCTATGCTAATTTCCTTCTATCTCAGGACAGTTTTATGAGATTAATTTATTTAGCCTTCAAGATGACAAGATGAATTTTTCTGGAAAGAAAGAAAGTTTTTGGTAACATAAAAAAATATAACCAAAAAAAATATTAGGGTTCTAAAGCTTCATTTGATACCCCAAATTTCAAACCTACTGAACGTGCAGAATCAGAGAAAGAAAATAGTTTTGATATACATCTACTCTGTATCTAATAGCTTTTTAAGAAAATTATATATCAAAGATTGCTCTAGTGAGAAGAGGAATAACTAGGTTTTACAAAACATATTTAAATTTTAGACAAATCCAACGGTGAATTAGAAAGTTATGGTCTCTTCACCGAGACCATTTTAACTGTCAAAACATGGAAAATGCAGAAAAACAACTTCATTGATCTCCAAACCTATTACATAGACTTCTCCCCCCTTTTTCTAGAATTGCAATCACTTATATTCTTGCTCCATCCTTAGGAACTGATTCAAAACTCCCCCAACTAACTTTTCAACCAATCCTTTAATCAGTTGTCTCTTAATCCTATGTTGTCAATTTTGACAACAAATTGTCAACCTTGACAACTTACATGTAG
>MU225615.1:2548324-2559760 GCA_018584345.1 Thuja plicata | reverse complement strand
ATCACTATCACTTTCACTATCATTCCTCATAGTGTGTTTATGACTTGACTTACTTATTTTCAAAGAAGATTTAAATGCAGACTCTATAGATGGTAAGACACTGTTATCAAAGTTATTCATCTCAAATCAAATTAGTCTACCAATCATACTATCTAGAGTAACATTATTATTTTCTACTGCTCTCATTTCTTGTATAGAAGATACTCTAATAGCATATACAGGCAGTAAGGTTTTTAGGATTTTACTTACCACTATTTCTTCTTCAAGTACACCTCCAAATCCTCAGATAGTATTGACTACCTCTTTTATTCTGCAACTACACTGAGTGATATTTTCTCCTTCTTTCATCCTTAGGTCATCAAATCTTCCTCTTAGGATTTCTGTCTTAGCTCTTAGTACATTAGCATCTCCTCCATGTACCAACTTCAATTTGTCCCACATTTTCTTTGTAGAGGTGCAGGTTTTGATATCTTCAAATTCAACATTAGAGAGTGAGGAAGAAATCTTTATCATCATGCAATTGTGCTCATGATTTTCTCTCAATTGATCAAGTATGTGAGGTCCTATAGGCAACACATATTTAGTATCCAACTATTGAGTGACATCATTTCCAATATCTGATAGGTGGAGTCTTATCCTTCTTTGACATGATGCAAAGTTGTCTTTGTTCAACTTGGGCACATCTCGTTTTCTCATCTTGTGATATTTTCCTTAGGTCTTGAAACCTTCCTTATAAGCACGAAAGCTCTAAAACCAATTGTAAGAATAGGGGGGGGTTTGAATCAGTGGCCTAGAAAAGATTCCAATAAATCAAACCCAAAAATTAGTACCACAATTATAAGCCTCTAGTTATCTTCAGTCCTACAAGATGTATGCCTTGAAATAATATTATCAAATAACTACTTCTCAGAGTTCACTGTTAAACCTTATTCTTAATGTTTACCGATCAACAGTCTATCATTTACTGAAATATAGTAAATAATTTAGTGTATACCAATCAATCCTATTTTAGTAATGTGTAAAGCAAAAAATGAAAGCAATGACTCATAAACACATTTGACACATGGATTTTTAATGTGGAAACCCTGTTAAGGAAAAAACCACTTGGGACCAGTAACCCAAAATTTTCACTCTTCTAAAGTGAGCTCGGTGAAGAGCCAACCCTATTAAAGGTTACAAACACACTATTAAGTGTAACCTTGTTAGAGGATTTAACACTAACAATTTATCACTTGATATCTGGCACTCACTATGTTATCTTCATGATAAACCTTTTGATATTCCTTTGGATGTATCTCAATATATAAAGGATTTTTTTAGATCCTGCTCGGTTAAGAGACTTTCTGAATCAATGGTTAAACTAAAATAGTATATGATCTGTTCATACATACCACTTAGACTTGTAGATTTTTAGATCTATTGTAAGCTCATAATACCTTTCTGATCAATTTTTATTTTCAATACCTTTTCTCAACTTCTTTCTTCTCGGTGATACTGTGGTCCTCTGTTTCTCGGTGTCCACAGAAATATTAGCTCTGTTCTTCAGCTTGATTGATCAGGACTGCATGAAGTCTTTCTTCAACAGTATTCTCTTTAGCATCCTCTTCTCTATTCACTCCCCTAATTCATAATGAATTAGCTTGCCTATTTATAGACATAATTTCTCCATTTCTAAGTCCTTGACTTTCTTGTTCTTGGCGTGATCCACAATTCTCACCTTTCTTGCCTTAAAGATTTACTTCAGTTTTATCCCATAGATTTCTCTTTGACAACTAGAATAAAAAAGATTTAAAACTCTATCTTATCTTTGGCTTTAACTTGTTGATGAAAAAAATGTTTATCAACCATTTAATTCCTTCTTTAGTTCTTTCCAGCTAAGTATTTTTTCATTTCTGAACTTCAGTTCTTTTCGATGTTTAACTCCTTGTTAGCTCGGTCTTGAGTCCAGTTGTCCTCAGAAATATCTATTTGTTAGGGTTGTCTGTCCATCAAGGTTTTCTATCCATTGGGTAACACTGTGGTTCTGCTCATCAATAATGCTTTCTCAGGTTTCTTGCTCGAGTATCACTGTGACTCTTCTCTTGGGTTACTCTATCCATCGGGGTGCACTGTCTGTTGGTGTTTGTTGTCACTTAGTGTATACTGAACTTTTATGCATTACTGATAGCATAATATTTATCTCTTTGGCTATTTGAAGTCTTTGACACTATTTATACAACCAATCAGATTATATCAAGTTGACATCAATGAAAATACACTACATTAACTGATATATTGTCTTGCATTAACTTTCTGCAGTTCGGTGATCATCAACTTAACATATTCAAACATTCAATCAGTTATAGTTAATCAATTTGATGCAACCACTCCATATGATCTTAGTTGGCCTTAGATAGGGGAATTAACTCTAATTTTCCTCTTAGATACTCATGATCATCCTTAGGTAAAGCCTTAGTAAATATATATGCCAACTATTCCTTTGTATTAACATACTCAAGTCTTACTTCTTTGTCTTGTACCATCTCTCTCAAGTAATGATACTTGATAAAAATATGCTTGGTCCTTGTATGCATCACAGGGTTCTTTGAAATGTTAATAGCACTAGTGTTATCACAAAAGATAACAACCAGATCTATGATTTCCTCCTTCATAACTTTCAACAATTGCTTGATCTAGACTATGTTTGAACAATTTACTATTGCTGTGACATATTAAGCCTCTGCTGTAGATTGATAAATATAGTTCTATTTCTTACTTTTCCAAGAGACTAATCTCTTTCCTAAAAATAATGCACCACCACTTATTCTCTTTCTATCATCAACATTACCTTCCCAATCTGCATCTGTGTAAACTTTCAGTTCAGACTTCTCATGCTTCTTGTAATATAATCTATAGTCCTATGTTCCCTTCAAATGTCTTAGAATCCTTTTCACCGCCATTAATTGAATATATTTAGGAATTGCAAAAAATATTGTAACAATCCCAACTGGTAATGCAATATCTGGTCTACTGTGGACACCATATTGTAGTTTTCCAATCATTGATCTATATAGGGTTTGATTCACTTCAACTGTCTCATAAGTCTTTGATAGTTTCTATCCAGTAGCCATAGGAGTACTTATAGATTTGGAGTCTTCCATGCCAAAAGTCTTCAGTATCTCCTTGATGTACTTAGATTGAGTAATGTAGATACCTTTCTTCATCTAATATACTTGCAAACCAACAAAGAATTTGATCTCTCCAAACATAGACATCTCAAATTCAATTTTCATCTCTTTTACAAATAATTGGCATAAAACATCTTTTCCTCCAAATATGATATCATTAACAAATATTTTAGCTAACAATATACCTTTACCTTTATCAAACTTTAAGTACAGATTACTTTTGTCATTTTCCCTTGTAAATCCAATCTTGACTAAGTAATATTGCAATCTCTCATACCATGCTCTAGGGGCTTGCTTCAATCCATACAATGCTTTGTGTCACTTTCAAATCATATTCTTCTTGCTTGAATCAACAAATCCTTTAGCTTGTTAAATGTATACCTCTTCTTCCAATATTCCATTTAGAAATGCTGATTTGACATCCATTTGATATACTTTGAATCCTTTGTAAGCTATATAAGCCAGTAGAGTTCTAACTCTTTCCAATATAGAAACTGGGGCAAACATCTCACCATAGTCAATGCCTTCCTATTGTTCATAACCTTTGTATACTAGTTAGGCCTTGTTTCTTATAACTTCTCCATGTTTATTCAACTTATTTCTAAATACCCACTTTGTTCCAATAACATTCTTGTCCTTTGGTCTAGGTAATAGTGTCCAGGTTTTGTTCTTCTCAATTTGATCAATTTCTTCATTCATGGCCTATATCCAATCTTCATTACCTAAATCATCTTTCACTTTTTTCAGCTCAAATTCACACAATAAACATGTATGATTTTTCAATTTGCTTCTTGTCATGACCTCTAAATCTTTATCTCCAATAATTTGATTTGGTTTATGATGTCTTCTTACATATTTTGCTAGTGTAGGCTCTGGTCTTCTTTTCTCTTTCTGTTCATCGTCAGATTCATCATCAAAGTTTATTTCAGGTTCATTTTGTGTCTCTTCTTCTTCCTCGGGAGTCTCCTCTTGATGCTCGGTAACATTTTTCTATATTTTGACATTTTCTTGTTGTTGCTCGGAAACATCATTCTGTTGTTCAAAAACTTATTTTTCAGGTTCAGGCATACTGTTGGGCTTTCCTTCATTCATATAAATGAAATATTTATAATCTTCAGATTCTTTCTTGCATTCTACTTCATTCTTTTATGCATATTCATCAATTCTAACATTTTCACTTTCCATAACTTTGTTAGTGTTAGAATTCAAATACTTGTACGCTTTGATCTTAGTGGAATAACCTAGGAATATTCCTTCATCACTTTTAGCATCAATTTTTCCATTTCTATTGTCCTTTAGTATATAACATTTTCTCCCAAAAAATTTAAAATGTTTTACATGAGGTGCATAACCATACCATAATTGATGCAGAGAGCACTGCAAGAAGACCTTAATGGGCCCTAACTCTTTGATACCTCTTCAAAATCCAACTTTGATCAAAATCACTCCACACAAGTCTTCCTAGGATGTCTCCTGACTTTTCCAAGGGGTCAATAGGCTTCCCTTGTTCTCTCTTGGTTCTCCAAATCAAGCTATGGAACAAAGCAATTTTCTCCTTTAGGGACACTTTCCCTAAACCATACAATAAGGTGTTACAAAAATTCACTAGTGGATTCAAAAATATTTCCTAAAGGATTGGAGACTCTTAACAGACCTTAGGAACCAAGAATCCACCATTATTTTTGGTCTTGAAGACCCAAGGTTAAACAATCTCCAAATAGCCTAGGATTCCTTGTAGCCCTAACCAGTGGGTTTTTGGGACTGAAATTTTTGTGACAGTGGGATATAAAGGATCTGATTGGGTTTCTAGATACCCTTTATGGAGTTTTTAAACCTCCCAAATCATGAAAACCTCACTCTACTCCTCCACCCCTAAGTTCTCACAAAACACACAGACCTAATTAGCTAGTTTAGGCTTGGTTTGTTAAGCAAGTGATAGAAGGTGGGTTCATGGATGAAATGTAGAGATTTGGAAGGATTCCCCTACCCAAAAATAGTCTAGAAACACCTTTGGTTTGATCCCCCAACTCATATATTGCACATGCATGTGACTGTACTAACAGACTAGGCTAATTACATAGGGATAGTTAGCCTAGGGCTTGACTTTAAAAATAGAAGGACTAAGAGTGAGAGCCTGAGCTTCTGGATTCCTAAAGACCATGATCCTAGCTGATATTTTCCAATTGGATGAGGAGATCCACTAGATAAAGCTCTTGCTAGGATCACATCTTTGAGACTGGTCCAGTAGAGCTTTGGTTTCTTAGACAATAAGAATGTAAAATTGATAACTTTTCACTAACTTAACAAAAACACCTCAAATAAATTGGAAAGGTAAGAGGACTCAAGGAATTATGAAATTTTTCAAATGGATCTTCAAAATGAATGACTCAAAACACCCTCCTATTTCGTTGCTCACACATCAAACTTCATACATTCTGTGATCTGACCTTCATGGAAGGTATCCTCTCACCTAATAGAATCCTCCAAGTGTTTCAAAAGATTTAGAAGGTGGGTGAGGTCAGTTACAAAGAATTTTTCATATACCGAGCAACACTTTGCAAAAGTTGCTCATGCAACATTTTGCAAAAAGAAAACTTTTTGGCAATAAGTGAGAGAGTTTCTAATTTGGGCAAAAGCCAACCTTACTGACCTCCCAAGGTGTGGGAGAGGTCCAACACATGACTAGGACCTAACTAAGGACTTAGAAACATAACTTCTAACTAGACACACAAAATCAACAACTATCAAGGTCTAACCATGGTTTCAGGAACCTAGGTTTATAACTCACCACAGGTCCTTCACCTTACATCAAAGACCCAAACAAAAAAACACACATAAGGGTGATCTCATGGATGCACCTTATTACAAAAAATAAAGAAAGAAAAATGAGGATCTTTAGGAGGTGCCCTGGACCATAATCCCCATGAAAAAAAGAACTCAAGTCTCTTGAGTTGTGAATTCTTCAAGTGGATAACCTGTCTTCAGAATGTCTTCAGGGTTCATCCAAGTAGAATCTTCAACTGGTTAGTTTTTACATTTAACCAAGTACTCATAGTAAGTGCCCCTCCTAGTTTTCTTGATCACTCTTTTTTTCTAGAATGGTTTCAATCTCAGGAGGAGTTGCTTGTTGCATGTCCTTGAGTGGTTGGAGTGTAGGAGGTTCTGGAGTACCCGCCATATTAGTAGTACTATCTTCTTTTTTATAAGCATAGATGTATGCAACATTGAAAATAGGTGATAAGCCAATGTGAGATGGTAGATAAATTATATAGGCATTGTTGCCACATTTCTTTAGAATATTGAAAGGGACAAGCTTTTTCATCATAATATTTGTTTATTTCTCTTTGGGTAGTCTCTCCTTCTTGAGGTGGATCATCACTAAGTCTCCCACCTTGAATTGTATATCTCTCCTCTTCTTGTCAGCATGGGCTTTATATTTTTTGGTGGTATGCTTCAATTTGATTTGTACATGATCATGTATATTCTTCATCACCTCAGAAAATTCTTCAGCTAGTGCACTTGTTTTGTCCATTTCTTTGATATCCCTGAGTTCCAATACTCCTCTAGGGTGGGTGCCATAGACAATCTGGAATGGAGTTAACCTAGTGCTCTAATTTACTGAATCATTGAATGAGAACTCTTCTTGTGCTATGATGGTTTCCCAAGTGGTTCCATGTTCTTGTGTGAGACATCTCAGAAGGTTTCCAAGGGATCTATTGATGACTTCTGTCTGACCATCAGACTGTGGATGGTATGCAGATGATAGAGAAATATTTGTTCCTAGTTTGTCCTTCAAAAGTGACCTAAGAACTTATGATCCCTATCTGATATGATGGAAAATGAGAGTCCATGGAGTCTTAAAACCTCTCTAAAGAACAACCCTACTATGTGAGATGCATCATGAGTTATCCTACAAGGGATAAAGTGTGCCATTTTTGAAAATCTGTCAAATATAACATAAATGCTATCAAATCCAGACTTGGTCTTTGGAAGACCTAGGAAAAAGTCCATACTTAAAGAATCCCATGGTTTGGTAGGGATGGGTAAAGGAGTGTATAGTATAGCATTGGAGGTGTGTCCTTTGGCTTGTTGGAAAATTGAACAACTTTCCACAAAATTTCTAACATTTGTCTGCAATTTTGGCCAGTGGTAGAATCTCCTAACTAGCTCCAAAGTTTTGTCTACTTGAAAGTGACCAGATAGGCTTCCACAGTGCTTCTCTTTAATAATTTTCTCCCTCATAGATCCCTATGGGACACATAAAGAACTTCCTTTGAAAAGAAGGCCATCTTGCACAATAAACTCATAGAAATCAGTATGGTATATGTCTGTCATCTCAATGAAAATATGATAAGCTTCTTTAAAATATTCATCTTCAACATACATATCCTTCATGGCATGGACCCCAAAAATCTCTAACTAGATGGATTGAGTGGTCAAATATCTCCTACTGAGAGCATCAACAACTTTGTTCACAACCCCTTTCTTATGCTTGATAGAAAATGTGTAAGACTGCAAGAACTCCATCCACTTCACATGTCTGTGATTTAGTTTCTCCTACTTGTTTAGAAAGATAAGTGCATGGTTATCAGTAAAAACAAAAAAATCCTTGGGCAATAAATAATTCCTCCATTTCCTAAGTGATTGAACCATTGCATACATTTCAAGATCATAAGTGGATTATTTTTGTTTAGCTTCATTGAGCTTCTCACTGAAAAAAGAAACTGGTCTTCCTTCTTGGCTCAAGACTCCTCCAATGGATTTGTTTCTTGCATCACATTCAACTGTATATACCTTGTGAAATTCTGGTAGGACTAGGATAGGTTTCTCTGCAATCTTCTCCTTAGCAACTCAAAGGACTCATTGGCTTCATTAGTCCATGAAAATATTCATTTTCTTCCACCTTTAATAGTGTTAATAATGGGAGCACATATGCCACTAAAGTTTCTGATGAATTTCCTATAAAAGTTGGATAGGCCATGAAAACGTTTTACCTTTGATGGAGTAGTGGGAGGTGGCCAATTGAGGATGGCTTCAACTTTGGTAAGATCCATCTTGAGACTATTTTTGGAAATCACAAAGCCCGAGAACATAATTTCTTCTTGAAGAAATACACACTTATCTATATTGATTTTCAACTTCTCCTCATGGAGTTTCCTCATCACCATGTCCAAATTCTTGAGATGTTATTCCTTTTTTTTGATAAAGATCAAAATGTCATCAAGATATACAACAAAAAATTTGTTAAGAAAAGGTTTCAATACTTCATTCATCAATCTCATAAAGGTGCTTGGAGCATTGGAAAGGCCAAAAGGAATCACAAGCCACTCATATAGGCCTTTTTTAGTCTTAAATGTTGTCTTCCATTCATCTCCCTCTCTGATTCTTATTTGATGGTAGCCACTTTTGAGATCTATCTTGGAATAGTAACTTGCACCCCCCAAACAGTCCATCAAATCCTCTATTCTAGGCATAGGAAAGCTATATCTGATGGTTATCCTATTGATAGCATTATAATCCATACATAACCTCCATGCACCTTCTTTGTTGGGTGCTAGGACTGTTGGGACAGCACAAGGACTCACACTCTTCCAAATGAGACCTTTTGACAATAATTCTCCAATCTGTCTTGCTATCTCTTGATTCTATTCAGGGGTCATCTTATATGCTGCCTTATTGGGAAGAGTGGCCCCTCGTATGAAATCTATAGGGTGACTTACTTCCCTCTTAGCTGGCAAAGACTCTGGTGTGTTCTTAGCAATGATACCTTTATACCATTCTAACAGTTCCTTCACTTCTTTGGGACCTACATCCCTAGTGGGGACTTGGACTTTGGAATCCTTCAAAGGTGTCTTTTTGGGCCTCACTACTAGGGCATAACAAGGGGTATCCTTCTACTTTAGTACTTTCATGAATTCCTTTTCTCCTATGTGCAAGACAATACTAGTAGCATGTTTTTTGTTTTTCTTTCTCACAGTTAGGGAGTGGGTTCATTACATATTCAACACCATCCTTAGTTATAGTATAAAAATTGGATTTTACATCATGCCTAGCATCTACATCATATTTCCAAGGCCCCCCTAATAATACACGACATGCATCCATCTCTTTAATATCACATAAAACCCTGTCTGTATACTCCCCTATCTTGAAATCTACCCAAACTTGCTCATTGATAATGGGTTTCTTTTCTTTTGTCAACCAAGAAGCCTTATAAGGAAAGGGATGAGGAATAACATTAAACTTAAGCTTAGTGACTAACTCCCTAGATGCAATATTATCTATAGAGCCAGAATCAACTATGACTTTGCATACATTATTGTTCACCTTGCAGCTTATTCTGAATAAGGACTTCCTCTGAGGTGGTTTTGCAGTAGTAGGTACTCTTAGGAGTGTCCTTTGCATCATTAAACATTCTCCTTTCTCTAGATTTGTAGGTCTTGAAGTTGTAGAGTGATAGGAGGATACACTTTGATTATCACCCTCTTGAGTAAGTTGTACTCTTATATCCCCTCCTTGTCTACTGGTGCCACTCTTTTCAAGACATCTAAAGGACTGGTGTTTAACTTGATTACATGTAAAATACTTCCCTATGAAGACACTAGGCCCTCTTCCTCCAAACCTTCCTCTATTGTTGGATCTCCTCCCTCTGAAACTATTTCTATTATTGTTCTCTCCTTCTGACTCATGGTGATTAAAATCCCCTTGGCTTCTTTGGAATGGTCCTTTGCCATTGAATCTACCTCTTCCCCTAAAGTTATTCCCTCTTCCTCTATTTTTTTGTTTTCCCCTTCTCTTTTTCTTTTCTTCAATTTTCAGTGCCATTTGGAAGCATGTGTACTGATTCAGGGTTGAACAAACTCATTTCATCTTGGATAATGTATTTCAGTCCATTGATATATCTTGCAAGCTTGTGCTTCTCACTTCTAGGAACTTTGTCCTTCAATGTCATTTTGTGAAATTCCTTAGTGTACCCACTCACATCAAGGTCCTTTTGCCTAAGTTTTTGCAGCTTCTTGTGGAGGGTGATCTCATAGTCTTAGGTACAAACTTCTTCTTGACTTCAACCAACATATTCTTCCATGTTGAGATAGGATTCCTTCCTTCCTCCACTCTTTCATTTTGTAGAAAGTTCCACCAACTCAAGGTAGGACCTCTCATTCTACATTTTGCAAAATTAACCTTTTGATTCTAAAAAATGTTGTCATACTCAAAGTAGTTCTCCAAAGCTTCCACCCAATCCATGCATTCTTCAGGATCCATTTTCCCATAAAAATGGGTACGTCTAATTTCTGATCGCTTCTTCCAACTCTTTCAAGAGCTTCAAGAAGTTTTAATTGGTCTGTAGGCATGTTCTTTGTCTTATCTTTCTCCTGTTCTTCCTCTTCTTCTTCCTCTTCTTCTTCTCCTTCCTCCTTCTCCATTTGGAGGTCTTTCAACTTCCTTATCTCCTTTTTCATCCTCTTGTTCTTGGCTACTTGTTCCTTGACAATTTTTTCCAATTCCACATTAGTGATTCTAATGGGAACTTCTTCCTCTAGAGAACTTTCTATTCCCTCAACCATTCTTCACTCTTTCCAAGATCTTGGAAGGCTCTGATACCACCTGATGCAGAGAGCATTGCAAGAAGACCTTAATGAGCCATATCTCTTTGATACTATATAGTCAGAAAATGGAAGCACTTCAATTTTAGAATTGTTTAGCCTTCTGAGTGAGTGATTTGGGGTCATGAAAAGTGCCTTGAATGGGTTCCTGATCTTGACATGGCTTCCCTCCTATGGGTTCCTGATCTTGAAATTCCTGACCTAGGGTTCAGATCCTGGGGTCTCACAGTTTTGGATGTCAGTCTTTGCAAAAAGTATTTTCCCGCTTCTGGGTTGGCTGTTTCGGGTTCCGAAGTGTTAATTCCTAAATTATATTTAATATAGGTCCTCTCCTAAGGGCAAAGGCTTTAATGAAAATTTAATTCTCCTATGTCGGCCTCTTTAGAAGATTGTGCCCTAGTTTCATATAAAAGGGAGCCTTCTCCTCTCATTTTCTCTAATGATAATCATCACCAAGCGAGCTAAGTCTTCTAATCGTGATCAAGCATTCTGAAACTATCTTCAAGGGTGATTCAAGGAAGCTAAGGAGTAAGATTCCAAGCAAGCATTCATCCATTCAAGCATCCACTTTCATGAAGGAGATCCATTGGAGGCCATTGAAGGATTCAAGCTACATAGTGCCCTTTTGGTGATCTCTCCATCCACCTTCTTCCAAGCCTATTCCA
>MU225615.1:2504489-2518894 GCA_018584345.1 Thuja plicata | reverse complement strand
ATAATAATTAAAAAAAAAAATTGATTTGGTAGGGGAGGCGGGGGCCACCAACTCCCCAGCCCCTCCGTGGGTTTAACCCCCCACGCGGTTTTCACCGCAGTGGGTGCCGCGGCTACCACTGTACACAGTGGGCTGCGGGGTTCCAACCCACGCGGTACCCACTGTGTAGTGGGTCCTGCGGGCCAGTCCTATTAGGACTATGGAGTGGGGCTGAGACCCCCCCCCAAAAGAATTTATTTTGTCATTTAATTTTTTTTGTTAAAGTTTAAATTAAATTAAATTAAATTTATTTGTTTTGTTTAATTATAATGTGTTTAACTAATATATATATTTTATTTGTTTAAAAAGTTTAGTTTATAAAAACAATTATTATCATTTAAAAAAAAAAATTATTCCGTGAACTCAGTGTCATGTTTAGGTTAAGTTCTCCTGCGTTCCCTGGTGGGGCATTACAACTCTTTAGGGCTACGCTTGAAATGTCAATATGGTGTTGAGAGAGATCCAAAAGACTCCCTTGATTAAATGAAATAAAAGGATGGTTCTTGGGAGGTGGTGGATAGGCCATTGGAGCTGAAACTCGTAATAATATATTTACAACAACTATTTGTACCTAATTAGATGCTAGTAAATCTGTATCAGAATTGCTAGGAGATGTAGAGTTGCTAGTAAATTGAAAATATTCAGGTATCTAATCTGCAAGGTCTTCAGAAATTACAAAAAGAGGGTTTCCAAAAGTTGTAACTATAGGATTAGAACTAGGAGCTATCCTTCCCAAATTATTTGGCAATCTAGAAGTCATCCTTGCTGTCCTACTTCCTCTTATTACTGGTTGGAGCTCTTGGTACTCAAATCTATCTCTACTCTGCCTAGTTTGTACCTTTCTCATATGTTGAAAATACCAAATCTGCTAAAAATCAAAGTATTAGAGTCGCTAGGTATGAATCTATTTGTTAGGATTAATTAATACCGAGAGGGGGGTGAATCACTATTACAACACTTTAAATTAAACTTAAACCAATTCCAAATAAACCATATGATTTCTGAAATGAAAAGAACATAAGAAAATAATGCACAACTCATTACACTATTATTTATTATCGAGGAAACCCTGGCCAAGGGAAAACCCTAGTGGGGATGGTACCCACAAGCATGCACTAAAGTATAATGTCCATGTTAGGAGACCTAGCCCTGGTGGAGCTGAATATTACATAGTACATTTCCCTATTAAAGGAATACAAACCCTGTTAAAGGTATACAAAACCCTGTTAGGGGTACACTGAGCTTATAGCTCTTACAATTAATAATTCTATTACAAAGTGTTCTTAGTAATGAACAAAAACAAGCATCTATAATGCTTAGATAGTTGCAGTTATATCTCTCAACAAAATCAGTCAATCTCTGATCTCACATATGCCATCAGTCATCTCTAAATTTCTCACATACACACATATCCATCCATTACATCTTCACTTTACAAAATTTATATATATGTCTTACATCATTTGGTCGGCTCTCAATTACAATACAAAAAAAAAATTATACAAAAAGTGAATATAGTGTTGACACTCTTGTATTACCAAAGTATAGGTAACTCACAATGCCAGTCCATCTTATCATGTTTGAATTCCATCTTATGCTCCCTCAATCGTCACAACTGTTCAACTGCCTTGTTACACTATTCTGCTGTCTTCGCATGTCTTTAAATCACTCTAACTCTTTGTAATCATCACCAAACAAAATCGATCTTAACTTTAGGTCATAAATACCCCACAGTATCTTCCCCTAAGATATCTAGTCATCAAACATCATACACGATCTTCACTTTCCAAAACAATGTTGTTATACTCTATACTTCTATTTCTATTCTTAGTCGATTTTAGAACTGTATCTCCAAAACTGTACTTAAATCAATCATAATAGAAGATGTGTTTCCATAAATGAAAAGCATTAAGATACTCATATCTCACCAAAAACATCACTTGCCAACAATCTCTCCCTTTTACATTGATGACAACACTTATCAAAAATTGACTAAGTGTCCCAACACAAACTGTCTCTTTTTCTCTTCTCTTCTTCTTTTCTCATTTTCTTATCTCTTGTATCCAAAATTTAAAAAAATGTAGAAATTAGTTCTTGCTCACTAGTTTTAGAATATCTTGAAAGGAATCTTCCAATATCTTCACTTCTGCATTCCACGACTCTACCAATAACTAACTAACATGTATTAGTCCATTCAATGCATAGGATGAAGTCTCTTTTGCTTTTAACTCTGTGGGCGTAGAATTTGTCAATGAATCTATAGTCTTCTCCATATCAGATAGATAAACTTCAAGAATTGATAGCTTAGGAGAGACTCTTTAGCAAACCAAATCTTGTCATTACTCTCCCTTTCTCTATATCCAATACATTCAACTTATCAAAAATATTTGATACCTCTTTATCCATATCCATTATAGATTGTGAGGAGGTCTCACAACTGTCCATCATGTTTTTCAAAGTAGTCCTGTCCTTTCCAATAATGTCTTCTATATTATGTATGTGTCTGATAGGGTTCATACAATAGTTGTATAACATCCTTCCATGTGTGACACAACTTTTGGCATTTGATGTAGCTGATCTCAAGATGCCCAAGTCCCATGAAATATACTGGCATACTTACTTCAAATTCTTCTCTAGATAAGTTTTCTCTGCCTTATCTTCAAAAATCTTCACTAGGAACTCATAGTGACCATCAAAATCATCTAGTGCCATTTTCAAATTCTTTGCATCATCTTTACTTTGAAAAAAAATAGGGACTGGAAGTAGTTTATTCACAGTATCAATTGCTCTAGTAATTACCTTAGTATTTTTATCTCCTTTCTGCTCAGATCTTTATTTTTCCTTTGTGAATGTGATGAAGGATAATCTCATCAGTTCATCCTCATCCATACTGTCAACATCTATGCTTACAAACTTGTCCTTAATTTCCAACAATAGAATGGTAGATGTGTCAATTTCGGGTTTTAAATCAACTCTTGCTTCTTCTTCTTTTGCTATGTCTATCTCATTTTTCTGTTCTGATTCTTCTTTCTGCTCTACCTCTTTCTGTTCTACTTCATCTACCACTATATTATAAATATTTACTTCAAATGGATCTTTCTCATCAAGTGAAGTGTCAAGGGTCACATGCACACCAGAAATATAGAAATCTGGTTTCATGCCAGTATTTACTTTTCTCTTCTCAACATTTTCTTCAACTATCTTAGAGCTCTCTCCAATTCTTATAGGTGTAGGCATAGTATATTTAGGAGGTGGAATATTCTCAGGAATATTGCTCATAAGTATCTGATCTAATACCTTGTGAGTCTCCTCTATGAATTCCTCATATTTTTTGCCCATAATTTTTACTAATCTTGCTTTAGTTCTCAACAAATGTTTGAGTTCATTAAATATTCTTTCTCTCTCTTGTACAGAAACTACTAGCAAAATATCCTCAATAGCCAGATTTCTAATTGCCTCATCTTCAATATGTGTAATATGTTTTGTAATCTCCACTTTACCATACATTTCCTCAGGTTTATTGCCCCCTATCTCTAATAGATTCTTCTTAAAAACAAGTAGATGATTTATCACTATGCCCTCTATCACTAGTTTGTCAGATTCCTCATACCTATCATTGTATTTTTTCACTGAAAAAAAATTTCCTTTCTCAATAGCTCTTTTCTCTAGAATCTTTATATCTGGCTTCCAATACCTATCTATCATTTGTGGTCTCTTTTTTAAATTTCTTCTCTTCTTCTTCAGTCGTCTACTTTTTAGGAGGTGAGTCCAATTTTGCGGACCTAGTGTTTCTCTGAGGAAAAATATTTTCTATCTCTTCCTATGATGATTTATGTGGTGGTGAGGGTGTAGTCACATTAATTACAATAGAAATAGGAATAACTACCTGTTCAATTTCTGGAGGTGGAAGGGCTGCGGTAGCAATACTTTCCAACTGAGAAGATCTCTTTGCTATATTCTTCCTTACTTCTCTCATCTCCTCTTTAGTTATACATGACTTAGCTACAAAATCATCAATTTTATTTTATACTCTTCTCTTTCTTAACCCTCTAGTCTATTCTTCTTTGACTTTAGCTAATTTCTCTTCTTATGTGCCCCAGCTCTCCTCAGATGTACCAACTTCAGATGCTAAGACATGTTCAACTTGCATAATTAAATCTTCTGAACTAACTTCATAACCCATAGGGTAACACCATTTCCTCATTGGTACAACTTCCTTAAAACATACATAATCAGTTTCAACCATGTAACAAATTATATCCTTGTATCTCTTAACTAGCTCTTCAAGAATTCTGAACCTTTCCTTCATTTGCCTCTGAAGAATTTTGATCATGCCAAACAGTGCTCCATCCACCCATGTGATTTTTTGTCTTTTGTAACTCTGTTATATCTAAATACCAGTGGGTATGGTGTCTTTCCATGCCCTAGGGTGCATGCCAGGAAACTTATGCTCAACGTGGATATACATATGAACTAGAACTGAGCCAAATCTAAAGTCTTAGATTTATCCTTCTTGTTTAACTTTATATCCTTAAAAAATTATTGTGCGAGAACCTTGCATAGGTTGAATGTGGTATTTTCCTTTATCATCCTATAAGCCATCATAATGAATCCTGCATAGACTAAATTAGGTGTGCTGCTGTAGTAAAAATTATATCAAGTATCATTGCAATGAGTCTAACATCCTGTAGGAAAATATCATTCATAGTCATAGCCTGCTTGTCCCATTTAGAGTGTGTTAGGGTTTCAAATTTTTTCTTTATATGCTTCTCTACCATAGGGATAAATCCAGTGATTTCTAACCCAACTATGTCATGAATCAATTGACTACATATCTTTACAGGTTGCTCTCCTATCCAGATGAATTGATCATGAACTCTGCTAAGTAAAATTTTGATCCATTCTTCTTTGCTGAAATCATACAAGTCTAATATTTTCATAATGTTCAGGTTGTCTATGTGTTTAAATTCATGCTTCATTTTACCATCATCACCTAGCATATCTTCCATTTCAATAGAAATATCTTCATCTCCCAATGTGTCATATTTGCAATGAATATATGCACTAATATCCTCTACATGCAAGACGTCGTGTGGTGTTTGGGAAAAAGCTCCTTCAGGGTCATCTTCACAAGAATTAAATGGATGTTTCTTGAATTTATATCTAGGTCGATCTACAACATCATAAATTAATGGTGCATCTATAACTTTTGTTCAAGTAGCTAGTCTAAATACCTTAAACACGCTGAATTTCAAATTTCCCCTTCGATCAATCACACAATGTGGCTTCTTGCTAGTCTGATGCTCTCTAATCTCTGCTCTCCTTGGTCACTTCTCTTCAAATGGTGAAGAAATAAGAATCTCATATGTATTTTATTCATTTCTAAGTGAGAAGTTTACACTACCCAATAAATTTAACTTCTTACACTGTCCAATCAATCACACATCTCGCGATCACATAATATGAATCGTATGATGTTGCACTCTCAGATATGGGTTCCATAATGTCTGCATATATCATAACCAAGATTGCATGAGCTTAATCCTCATAATCAGGGGATTTATATAATTAGGTTTCTTTATCTAATGCTCCCCTAAGGTCATGATTGACCATTTAGGTCGATGTAGTAGTGTTAGCATCAAGCGAAGATTCAGTAGAATCTACTGTCTCTCTAATGGGGAGCTCCCACTCCTAGAGATTTATTTCTCTCTCCTATATCTTCTCTTGGTCTTTCTTAGGTTTTCAATCACTACCATAACTAGAGGATTCATATATGATCCTCTAACACACTAGGAGCTCTCTAACAAGTTCAATGCTTCACTAGCTTCCTCTCCATAACCCTTCACATTCATGGCTTGCCTTGGTCTTCTAATTTTCCAAAATGTCTCATCCTCTTGTGGATTGGATTCTTGAATTCTTTTAGGTCTCCTCCAACTACCCTAGATCCAAACTTGTGGATCTTTCACCCTTTTTCCAAATGGGTTCAAGATTTCTAGTATTCTAGGCCTTGTAGCCTTTTTAGGCCTATTAGCCCTCCTAAACACTGAAAAAGTGGATTTCCTCCCAAAATCCCTTAACACCCCTAAAAAATAGTTACATATTCCTTGTGGGTTTTTCCTAGGATTAAATATTTTCTAGGTTTTAATTTCCCAACTTGTCCATACAATGGACTTTCACCAAACCCCTAAAATTGAGGGTTTCTAGGGCATGAACACTGGTTTGGTTTCTTGTCTTTCTTTAGCTTCTCTAAAAAACTACCCTAAAATTATCCTTTCATAAAAACATCTATAGTATATTCCCCTACACCCCTCTACCAATTATTGGCACACACCAATCACCAAGAAATCAGTATTGCCTCTATTCAGTTCAGTTCCCCTAGCCAGAATAACTCATACTCGCCTAGGGCCTAAATGTTCTCATGTATTCCCTCCACACACACACTCCACACACTATATATACATTGTATATACAAGTATTTACTTGATTCCAAGTGGTCATAAGACTTTGGACCATGAGAATTCTAAGAAAAGCCATTATCTACATGACTGGTCCAAAACTGGACAGTGAACCAGTAAAACCCAAAGAATTTACAAATTGCTAACCAGTATGAAAAAAATATCAAATAAATTCCATAGATACTAAGGAAATAACACAATGAACACTCTCAATGCATTCATTCAACCCATTCAATCCATTAAGGTATTGGATGATGGCTCTGGCTGCAAATACAATGCAAAATCTTACTTCTCTACAAATAGTCTGTACAAAATGAACGACCCAATTGTCACTTTAGGGTTTGTTCCACCTTATATATCCTATTACCACATGTCTAGACCCTCATTTTAGGATTTGGGCATAATTAAAGCCAATTCCTAAAATCTAGGAAATGTTGTCATGACAACTTTGCAAAGTTGCAAAAGTTGTCATGACAACTTTTACAATTTTTTGTCAAAATGACATTCTATCAACTCCAATGGCCCAATTTGGTTTCCAAACTTACCAAATGATCTTAAAACACTTAAAAACATTAAAAAATTGAATGTCACTCTATTTTGGAGTTTTGGTCAACCCTTTGACCTTTTAGTTGACTTCTAAGGATATAGACCCCTAGATGCAACTTGAGTCAACAAATAACAAACCCTAATCACTACTAACCCTAAACAAACCTTGGAAACACATGAGAATTTATAACATAGTCCTTATTAATTGATGGTTGGCCAAACCAACCTACAAGCCAAAATGACTAACAAGATCTTTCAAAGACCTTAGGGTGCTCATGCACCATCCTCCCCCTGCAACAAAAAAGTTAAGGTACCTGTGGTGATAGGAAATCCTCACTTATTCCATGATTTTTGAAGTCACTCTTAGCTATCCAAGTGGATTATGACTCTGGTTGCTACCTCCACTTCACTAGATGTTCCATATAGACCTTATGCCTAGTCTGATTCTTCACTCTTGAATCCAATATCCTTTCAGCTTGTGGCTTGATCTGATCCAGAGTCTTGAACTCTCCCACATCCTTATTTACTTTAGTACTATACTATACCTCATCTATCTCTGGCCCTTTATACTTTATCAATTCCTTTATATTGAATATTGGAGAAATTGACATCTCCTTGGGTAGCTCCACCTTATAGGAATTGGGTCCATATTTGGCCAACACCTTGAAAGGCCCAATCCTTTTCATCTGCAACTTACTAGGTATTCCCTTTTTAGTATAGCCTTATTCAAAAACACCATTACTAGGTCACCCACTTCAAATTGTAGATCTCTTCTTCACTCATCCCTCTTGGCTTTCAATTTCTGATTGGCCTCCATTAATGTCCTCCTAACCTATTCATGTACCTATCTCATTGACTGAGAGAAATCATTAGCATGACCACTGATGCCTTCATAACCTTATAGGTCTCTCAACTCAAGTAAACCTCTTGGGTGTAACCCATAAACAATCTCAAATGGGCTCTTACCTGTGGTCCGATTAGTGCTATCATTCTAGGCAAATTCTTCCTGATATATCACTTGCGCCCAAATTTGTTCATATTCTTTGGTCAAACATCTCAAAAAATGTCCAAGTACCCAATTTATCACCTCTGTTTGGCCATCCGTTTGAGGATGATAAGCTGAGCTATGTGACAATTTGGTTCCTAGCCTTCTCCAAAGTGTCTTCCAGAAATGTCCCATAAACTTCACATCTCTGTCTGCAACTATGCTTGTTGACAAGCCATGTATCCTCACTATCTCTTTAAAGAACAAATGGGAAATATGGCTAGCATCATGTGTTGTCTTTCATGGGACAAAATGACTCATCTTGCTAAACCTGTCTACTACCACAAACACACTGTCCAACCCAGTAGGTGTCCTAGGTAGTCCCATAATGAAATCCATACTGATGCAATCCCATGGTCTACTTGGGATGGGAAATTTCTGATATAAGCCTGGATTTGATGAAGTTCCTTTTTTCTTTTGACACACCCCACACTGCTCCACATATCTCCTTATATCTCTCTACATTTTTGGCCACTAATAAAATCTCTCCACTAGATCCAAGGTCTTGTTCAATCCAAAGTATCCACTTGGGCTCCCATTATGCTTTTATTGTATGAGGTTCTCTCTCATGGATCTCATTGGCACACATAACTATTTCCCTTTGAACAACAATCCATTTTGAAGAGTATAATCTGCATACTCACTATGAAAGTGATCCTCAAATTCCTTGCACACCTTTTAGATCACTAAGAATTCTACATCTCCTTCATAAAGTCCTTATACCCTTCTATCCCTATACTTTGTAACTGAATCTCTTGTATTGTAAGCATCCTTCTACTAAGGGCATCTGCAACTTTGTTTTGTACCCCCTTCTTATTCTTAATAGTGAAGGTGTATGACTGCAAAAAATCCATCCATTTGATGTGCCTCAAACTAAGTTTGTCTTGAGTATTGATATAAATTAGTTCTTGGTTATCTGTAAAGACAACAAAATTTTTAAGAAATAAATAATGCCTCCATTTATTTAAGGCTTTCACAAGAGCATATAGTTCCAAGTCATAGGAAGAGTACCTAGAATTTGCCTCATTCAATCTCTCACTGAAGAATGACACAAGCCTGCCTTCTTGGCTTAAGACATCCCCCAATGCTATGCTACTTGCATCACACTCTACTATGAAAGGTTTGTCAAAAATTGTTAACAACGACATAGGTTGAGTGGCTACTTCTCTTTTCAACCTTTCAAACCCCTCATTAGCTGCGTTGGTCCATACAAATTTGGTTTTGAACCCTCCTTTAATGTTCTGTAGGACTGGAGCACAAATTTCACTGAATCTCCTAATGAACTTCCTATAGAATTTGGCTAACCCATGGAAGCTCCTAACTTCAGTTCCTATCTTAGGAGTAGGCCAGTTCAATATGGCCTCTACTTTGTGTTTATCCATTTTCAAGTCACCTTGGGAAACTACAAATCCTAGTTAGACTAGTTCTTCCTTCATGAACTCACTCTTTTCAAGATTGATGGTGAGATTTTCCTCCTACAACCTCTTCAACACTAACTCCAAGTGCTTTATATGATCCTCCTTTGTCTTGCTAAAAATGAGGATGTCATCTAAATAGATAGTTGCAAATACACCTATGTAGTCTTTCAAGACCTCATTCATCACCCTCATAAAGGTACTAGGTGCATTGGTAAGCCCAAACGGCATAACTAACCATTCATATAACCCCTCTATAGTCTTAAAGGATGACTTCCACTCATCACCTTCCTTCATCCTAATTTGGTAGTAACCACTTTTCAAATCAATTTTAGGGAAGTAATTAGAACCCTTCAAACAATCCATCAGATCTTCTATCATAGGAATAGGAAATCTATATCTAATAGTGATCCTATTTATTGCCCTAGAATCAGTATACATCCTCCACTTACCTCCCTTCTTAGGAGCCAACACCACTAGGAAAACACATGGGCTTATGTTCTTTCTGATCAACCCCTGGTCTAAAAGTTCTTGCACTTGCCTAGCTATCTCCTTGTTTTTCTCTGGTGTCATTTTATATGCAGCCTTATTTGGCAAGGATGCTCCTCATACAAAGTCAATTTGATGATTTATCTCCCTCTTTTGTGGAAGTGTAGCTGGTGTACCCTCACATATTATGTCTTTGAACTGATCCAACATTTCTTTCACTTCCTTTTGCATAGGTGCTTTCTTATGAGTCTCCTCCTTTTTTGGCTTTAACATGCTTGCATAGCCAACTCCTTCCTCTTTCATATCCCTTAGGAATTCCTTCCCACTCATCAACAATGTAATAGATTATGTCTTTTCCACTATGTCTTCCTCTAGCAGAGACTGAATTTTGAAAGTTACCCCATTTTTCTTGAAGGAATACTTGTTCTCTTTCCCATTATGGACAACTTCCCTATCATACTACCATGATCTGCCAAGCAACAGATGGCATGCATCCATTGGAAATGCATCACAAAGTATCTTATCTTGATACTTACCAATGGTAAAATCTAACCACACTTTCTCATTTACCAAGATGTTTTTCCCCTTGTTCACCCATGTAACTTTATAGGGACACACATGTGGAATCTTGGCGAGTTTCAACTTCTCTACTGCCTCCTTAGATATAACATTATCTATGGACCTTGAATCAATGATAACTTTGCACACTTTCCCCAATATCTTGTATTTGAATCTAAAAAGATCTCTTCTCTGCTTATGCTCATCTTTGGTTGGTGTCTTGATCAAAATTCTTCTCAACACGAGGTGTTCTCCTTTATTTGAATCTAGGCTCACCTCTGATTGTTTAGAGCAATCCTCTTCTTGGACATAGGCAATTTTATTCTCTCCTTGTGAAGCTGAGGGTTTGTCAGGGAATCTATATGTAGGGTGCCCCAATTGTCCACAGTTGTAGCATTTCATGGAAGAAAAATGAGAACTTCTCCCAAAAACCCCCGATCTTCCTCTTCCACTATTATAAGAACCTCTTCCTCTATGGTATCCACCTCTATTACTTGATTCATGCCCTTGTTCTATATATCTAGAGTCACCTTGACTCCTACTCTCATTGCCTCTTCCACTTATGCCTCCTCTATGGCCACCTCTATTGTCTCTACCCCTTCCTCTTCCTCTCGAGTTAGAATCTTGTTTCTTCCTAAGTTTCTCTTCCACTTTCAAAGCCATTTGGAAACAACTATGAATGGAAGTTAGGGTAAAGAGACTAAGTTCTTCTTGTGTATTCCACCTTAATCCATTAAGACACCAAGAAACCTTGATGCTCTTTGTTTCCTGTATCCTTGATCTAAGACAAAGTTTCTGAAATTCCTCAGTGTATGATGGCACATCAAGATCCTTTTGCCTAAGATTCTGTCTCTTCTTGTGTAGCTAAATTTGATAGTCTTCTGGAAGGTAGTTCTCCTTCAATTGTTCCACCATTGATTTCCAATTTTCTATGGGATTCTTTCCCTCTTTCTCCCTTTCTTCCTATATAAAATTCCACCATGTGAGTGCTTGTCCCCTTAGCCTAGACTTGGCTATCTTCACCTTTTATGCTTCTATGATCCCATCAAATTCGAAGTGGTTTTCCATACCTTCGATCCATTCCATAACCATCTCTACATCCATCTTACTAGAGAACACTGGAATGCCTTGTAGAACCTTTCCACTCAATGCTTTGAGTGCCTTGAGAAATGGTTCCTCAGGCAGAGGAGGGTCAGGCTCTGGTTCTATCTCCTCATCTATTGGTTTCTTTCCCTTGTCTTTATCTTCACTCATCTTCTCCTTCATCTTGTTGGCTGTCTCCACAACCTCTACCATCTTTATCTTCATTTCTTCCATTGCTTCATCAAGAATCCTATTCTTATCTTGATACTCAGACAAGTCTCTTTCCAATTTGACATTAGTCATCATGATGTTCTCACCTATGGATTCACTCCTCCCTGACATACACCAATCAACTCCCAAGCCTTTCAATGATCTGATACCAATTTGATGGGGATCTCCCACTCCTAGAGCTTTCTTTCTCTCTCCTAGACCTTACCTTGGTCCTTCTTAGTGTTTCAATCACTACCCTATCTAGAGGATTCCTATATGATCCACTAACACACTAGGAGCTCTCCAACAAGTTCAATGCTTCACTAGATTCCTCTCCACAACCCTTCACATTCATGGCTTGCCTTGGTATTCTACTTTTCCAAAATGTCTCATCCTCTTGTGGATTGGATTCCTGACTTCTTTTAGGTCTCCTCCAACTACCCTAGATCCAAACTTGTGGATCTTTCACCCTATTTCCAAATGGGTTCAAAATTTCTAGTATTCTAGGCCTTGTAGCCTATTTAGGCCTATTAGCCCTCCTAAACACTGAAAAAGTGGATTTCCTCCCAAAATCCCTTAACATCCCTGAAAATGAGTTACATATTCCTTGTGGGTTTTTCCTAGGCTTAAATATTTTCTAGGTCTTAATCTCCCACCTTGTCCGTACAATGGACTTTCACCAAACCCCTAAAATTAAGGGTTTCTAGGGCATGAACACTGGTTTCGTTTCTTGGCTTTCTTTAGCTTCTCTAAAAACCTCCTCTGAACTTCTCCTTCTATAAAAACATAATTAGTACATGCCCCTACACCCCTCTACCAATTATTGGCACACACCAATCACCAAGCAATCATTATTGCCTCTATTCAGTTTAGTTCCCCTAGCCAAAATAACTAGTACTCGCCTAGGGTTTCAATATTCTCATGCCTTCCCTACACACACACACACACTCCACACACTATATATAAATTTTATATACAAGTATTTACTTGATTCCAAGTGGTCATAAGACTTTGGACCATGGGAATTCCAAGAAAATCCATTATCTACATGACTGGTCCAAAACTGGACAGTGAACCAGTAAAAGCCAAAGAATTTACAAAATGCTAAATAGTATGAACAAAAGATAAAATCAATTCCATAGAGACTAAGGAAATAACACAATAAACACTCTCAATACATTAATTCAACCCATTCAATCCATTAAGGTATTGGATGATGGCTCTGGCTGCAAATACAATGCAAAATCTTACTTCTCTACAAACAGTCTGTACAAAATGAAATCCAATTGTCACTTTAGGGTTTCTTCCACCTTATATATCCTATTCCCACATGTTTGGACCCTCATTTCAGGATTTGGGCATAATTAAAGCCAATTCCTAAAATCTAGGAAATGTTGTCATGACAACTTTGCAAAGTTGCAAAAGTTTTCATGACAACTTTTACAATTTTTGTCAAAATGACATTCTATCAACTCCAATGGCCCAATTTAGTTTCCAAACTTACCAAATGATCCTAAAACACTTAAAAACATTAAAAACTTGAATGCCACTCTATTTTGGAGTTTTCTCATCCCTTTGACCTTTTGGTTGACTTCTAAGGATATAGACCCCTAGATGCAACTTGACTCAACAACTAACAAACCCTAATCACTACTAACCCTAAACACACCTTAGACACACTTGAAAATTTATAAAATAGTCCTTATTCACTGATGGTTGGCCAAATAAAACTACAAGCCAAAATGAATAACAAGATGTTTCAAAGACTTTAGGGTGCTCCTGCACCACTCTCCCTGAACCACTATCTCATTAGACTCTTTGACTTTCCATACCTTACCCTTGCTGTTATTTTATTCTTTCTTGAAAAAATTGTCAAATTCACTTTTATAATATGCAAGACTCTTACCAGTATCACTGTCATTCCTCTTTGTATTCATAGGAGGTGGTACTCTTATTTTGTCTGCTCCATTGTACTTGCTAAACTTCACTATATGCCCTAGATTGTTGCATTTGTAGCATATAAGAGGAGGTCTATTATAATTTACTTGAAAATTACAATACCTTTCAATGTGCCCAAGGTTATTACATTTGTAACATGTAGGTTTAACTGCTGATTCTCCTCTGATGTTATATTTTCTATATCTAGATTGATCAGGTTTCCTGCATTCTTCTTTCTTGTGCCCATATGCATGAAAACTAAAACAATAACCAAAAAAATGTTTGTGTATAGTTAGAAAATGGAAGCACTTCCATTGTAGACATGTTTAGCCTTCTGATTAAGTGGTTTGGGGTCAAGCACTCTCATAAATGAAAGCACTCTCAAGAAAATTGAATTGTTAGCCCTACAAATAGATCATAAATGAAAGCCAAACATATTCAATTTCAATTGAAATTTAGACTAATTATGAAAAAATGAGCTAAAAGCATGAAATCAAAGATAAATTGCCTATAGTATTGATGCTCTCCAAAAAGTCCTCCTTAATGAAGAAAAAGAGGTCCAATTTATAGAAAACCATGGAAAGAGGATGAAGAGTTTCTTGAAAAGAAACAGTCGTCTCTTCATTC
>MU225615.1:2458362-2478861 GCA_018584345.1 Thuja plicata | reverse complement strand
ATAAATCTCCTAACAGAGTGCATACTTCATTGTATGTTTGTAAATCCTCTAACAAGGTGGACCTAGCATTCCTAATTGCTTCTAACAGGGCAGATCATCAGAAGTGATCAATGTAAGCCTTAACCGGGCAACTTTATACTGCAGTACCAAAGTTTTGTGGGTACCATCCCCACCCCAGTTTTACTTTCTATTTGGAAGGTTTCTGGGTTACCAAATCTTTGTGTTTATGTGTTATGAATGATTATATTTTCATGCTTGCAGTAGATTAGATGAATGAATGGTTAAATATATACAAGTGCAGAAATGACTTAAAGTTTTAAGAGTTACTGATTCACCCCTCCCCTCTCAGTAACTTGGTTAGTCTTGATTATTTCCAACAAGATGGATATGCTTGAAATAAATCCATTTTTGCAATGGGTATGCACCGAATAATAAATACCCTAAAACCCCCCCAACAACTAAAAACTCACAGTAATTTTAAATAAAAGAATCTATACTCCCAAATCAAATTCAAATACTAGATTAGCATGAATATTAAGCCTCAATTTCTTGAAAAGGGAAAGTTAATTTCCAATATTCAAATCACCAAAACCCTAATCACACAATATGCTGTTGGAAACAATAAGAGGGGGGGGGGGTGGTGAATCAGTGTTTCACTTATTATTCAAATTCAGCAAATTAAACATAAATCAAATATACATTCAATGAAGTGTAAAACAAGATCACATAACACTTGATATGATTACGGGGAAACCTTGATTAGAGGAAAAACCTCAGCGGGAATTAACACCCACAAATATTGTACTAGTATAATGAACCTATTAAAGTTCCTTTACCCTGTTAGAAGTAGTATTTAAAATATGAGTACAATGACCTGGTTAAGGGTCTGACCCTGTTAGGAGTCTTTTATAATTAACCCTGTTAGGGGTGAGGACTCACTATCCAAGAGCTCAGTTCTAGTTATGTGCTTATGCTCTTAACTTCTTTAAGGGCTCTTTCTGATACTGATATCTTCATACTTCTTTGCTATATATCTTCTCTGACTTATTCGATGACACTTCAAATGTATCTTTGCATTACATATATATCTTTACGCCTGAATAGACATGACTCAAAACAAGACCATAGTCAACCCAAAAACATAATACACAATGCTTTCCAAACAATTTTTCTTAAGCGTGTTTACAACAATGTTTAATACATACTTAAAAAATTATTACAATAGACGTTTAGCCTTTACATAACAGAAGATTACACACTAATCAAAACAATGAAGTCGCCTTCATACTCTGTATTCTGGACTGCTGGTGAACTTGTTCTTTCTGTAACTTGTCCATACTGACATTCTATACCATGTGTGTATAGGGTAAGCATAATAATATACCATAGAGATTAATTCTAAATGTGCATATCCTTAGGTGATCGTACGCACATGCGTTGATGCCTTGATCAACTGTAAGTCACTGTTCTGTTTTGTCTTCTATACTTAGTCAATTTTCCACTTCGTAGTTTACTGTAAAAACTTCATATGACTTTGTTGCCACAATGATAACACAAAATAAGACATATACTCCCTGGGAGTCAACTAGCCAACAATCTCCCCCTTTGTCATTAATGGCAACAAATAAATGTGGCCAAGTTACTCAAAATTTACTAACACCCAAAAACTATATATCATTATACTACATTTTCTTTGCATATACATACACTTCTCCTCACACATTCATTACTTCCCCTTTGAAATTAATGACAAAGGTGAAATTTTTTGAAGTCTCGAGATACTTACTCCATATATACATTTGGATATACAACTTGAAGATTCTTTATCTCTTGCTGCCAGAATGCCTTCATTGCATCAACCGTCTGGAGATGGGCGCATAGAGCATAGGTGAGCTTCTCCATTTTCATCAAGTCTATGCAAGGACCTTGATCATAAGTGACAATGGTGGCATCAATCTATTTGATGTTCTCATCCAAAATTGCTAAGGAGGGTGCAAGTACATTTCTCAACTGAGTCTACCGGGTCCTTATCTTATTGATCTCTATTTTGGCTTTTTCTATCTTGTCAAGATGACCTTGATAGATACTATTGCAGATGTTCATATCTTGCATGGATGTCTCAACTAATTTCCGAACACTGTCAACCAAAATGTCTGCCTCCTCTATCTTCTTGATATGTTTAGAGGTGAATTTCACCCTGTCCATGCAGTTGGCAATTACATTTCTGCCTTTAGTTGCCAACTCTTTCAACATAGACTGACCAATCTTAAAGGAATTCAGATCTAAGGAAAAATCCTTGACTAGTTCATTCAACCTTTCCTTTTTATACTCATCTTCTACAATTCTTGTGGCTGATTCTACTAAGCTTGTAAAATGTGCTTTGAAGCTTGTTAGTATGCTGTCTACATCATCAGCTGATTGAATTTTTTCTACTTTCTTATTCGTAGGCACTAGATCATTCAAGATGTTTACTGATTCTAGGAATATAGGATTTCTCATAACCTATTTTTCTTTGGCATTTTCCATGGCTAAGACATTGATCATGATTAGGTCTTCTTCTCCCCAAGCATCCAGACTTGCTGAGTCAGGAGTTAAACTTGACAACAATGAGGTAGATGGTTGAATGCATGGTGTGAATATGGTATTCTGACTAGTTTCCATGCATTCACTTTAACTGGTATCTCCATAGCTGGTAACTCATTGGTTTGATTATCTTCTTCTTTGTTCAAATCTATTGAATCTATAGATGGAAATTTATCTTGTTGCAAAGATGTATCATCAGTGCATGCTTTCTCTATCTCTTCTAAGTTCACAAATGCTTTTCCAACTTTATCCATATCATTATTAAAGGCGGTCATAGATATCTTGATATCATCAATCACTATATTATCCCCTGAGTCTTTTGTTATATCAGAGGCTATTGACATTGAGGGTGCAGAAACCCGTGGACCTATCTTAGGTGCATTCAGAATAACTGGTTCTATAACCTATTTAGGTGGAATTGGAGTTTTCTTAGCTGTAGGCACCATTGATGGATACATATGTCTATCTAGAAATACCCTCTCAAATGCCTTATGAGTCTCTTCACCGACCAGATCATACTCCTTGTTCATGATATGAAGAATTCTTGTTTTTGTTCTTAGGTGTGGCTTTACTAAATCTAACAAAATGACTTTTCCATCATGTGAGCACAATGGGAGAAGACTATCTGATGTTTCTTCTCTTATCCTCATGTCTTCTTCAATTGCTTTCCTTTTGAATATATCAAGTATATTCCATATCTTGTCTGATATGACTATTTTGAGTTCCAATACTGTCCTTTTGAACTTGATCATGTGAGAGATGATCATAGAATGGATCTCTGATTTATCTATCTCTTGGTATTTTTCATATACATTCTTAAGATATTCTAGTCTTCCCTCATTTACAATTCTGTTCCTTAATAAATTAAGACTAGGTCTGAAACCTACCTCAAGAGGAGCTTGTGTGTTCTTTACCTTGCTCCTAGTAGTTCTTGAGGATGGATGACTAGTGGGCGCTTCCTTCCTTCCTCTAGACTTCTTGCTAGGTACTGATGGTGGAGATGCATCCAGATCAATGGTGGTTGATGGCACAGATGTATCTTCATTTTATTTCTTCTTCTTCTTCTTGGGCATATCATCAGTCTTTTTAGTTTTTACTTCAGTGGGAGTCTTCTCAAGTTCTTTGGCTATCTTAGCTTCTCTAGCTCTGTCAAGATCTTCTTGAGTAACACCATGAACTTTTAGGATATTTGAGGTGATCGTAGATGCCTTCCTTTTGTTCTCAACACTATATAAGACATAATCAACTTGGTTTGTCTTTTCCCTGTAAGTGCCCCATCTAGGTTCATTGGGATCTTTGGGTGCAGATAGGAGAACTTGTGCATAATCTTCCAAAACATGTTCTTCAACTTCATAACCAAGAGGGTGAATCCATTTCATCCTTGGCTCAACTACCTCCATACAAGTACAATCAGTCTCCACCATGAAGCATATGGTGTCTTTTTACTTCTCAACTATTTTCTCAGGTATCCTGAATCTCTTCTGCATCTTGATTCTGAATGTCTTGATGTCTATATCCATAGAATCCTTCACACTACTGTCTGATGTGACTTTAAGTGAAATCTATGACATAGTGGGTTTGCTTCTGTCTAGGTAGAGATTTGAAACCTTTCCTACTATGTGGAAGTAGAGATATATGATCAGTGAACCAAACCTGAATATCTTTCTTTTGTCATGCTTGATAGCTTGAATGTTGTCAATGAATTGAGCACGCATATCTCACATAAGTTGTACTGAGTATTGTCTTTCACCATTTTTTTTTCTGCTAAGACAGTGGCTGCAGATACACTATTTAGTCTACTTGCGTGCTAAAATTTATAACCTAGTATCATTGTAACTAGTTTTATGTCATCTTCCTTGATGTGATCAACTGTCATACTACGCCTATCACTCCTTGATAAGCATGCTTGCTCAACTTGTTTCTTGACATCTTTACCAGTTGGAAGAACTGGTCCATTCTTGGGTAGTCCACTCATCTCATGAATTAGATTAGCAGCGATGTGGACATGAACCTAACCTATCTAGTACAGATCATCATGTATCCTACTCAGTAAAATCTTCACCCATTCTGGCTCATAGAACTCGTGCGCATTGGAATACTCAAAGATAGGGTTATCAGAGAGATGCATGTATTCATTCTTGAATGTATAATCTGATTTCACCATAGAACCCATGAGAGATGAAATGCTATTGTCTCCAACAGTTTCCTTTTTGCAATAAAGATATGCGCGGATGTCTTCCACATGAACAACTCCAAGCGGGGTTCTTGAGAATGCTCCCTCAACATCATCCAATATGGACTTGAATGGATACTTCTTAAAAAAAAATCTCTTCCTCTTAGCAATGTCAAATATAAAAGGAGTGGCCATACTTACTTATAACAAGGTTTAATAGTGTTTCACAACAATTTTGAAACGGCGTGACTGCTAGGGTTCCGTTCCAATTGATAATCCATTCACAAACCAACCGCTCCTTTAAACCAAAGTGCTTTGATGCTCAATACTTGTCTACTCCTTGAATGCTTCTATCTCAAATGCAAAGTGAGGTCTTAAGATCTCTTACCAAATTTATATAAAGGTTAATTGTGTTTAATTCTCGTTGCCGTAAAGTGGTTTACAAAGAGATTTTCAAACTTTGTTCTGAATGAAGTAAGGGCAATGCATGAATGCATACAAACTTAATCTATGATCACATGCATGAATACATAGGTGCATACTCAGAGGTGAGTATACCAGCCACGCAGGGGTTCAGAGCTAGAATAGCTCCCCCTAAGACCATGAGGGTCTACTATCCAGAAGTAGAAGGCGTGTCCACTGAGGATGCATCTGATACCTTGTTCTCTACAATATCCTTCTTTACTTCAACCCATATTTTATCTGAGTTGGCTTTAGCTTCCACAAAGTCAACTTCTCCTGATTCTTCAAACAAAGACTTCTTAGGATTCTCTTGTTCTTTTGTTCTTGATCTGCAAAATCTTGAGATGTGTCCAGCTTTTCCACATGAATGACAAATGATAGGAGGTCAGATGTTGTTACTCATAATACTGCATTTCTTGGCTGTGTGTCCATTGTAGTTACATATCTAACATGCAATGTTCTAAAAGTTTCTTTGAGGTTGATTTATCTGATTGAATTGAGTTTGATTCCTTTGGTTCAGTTGTGGCTGATTTCTTTGATTTATTCTGCAATGCATAGCCCTGTGACCAAACTTATTATAGGAGTAGCAATAACCATTGAAGGGTCTTACATTCTTACAATCTCTTGCTAAGTGTCCATGCTTGTTACAGGCATAGAAAGTATGGTTGACTACCTTGTGTTTGTCCTTTGGTGATTCTTCTTTAGTCTCTTTATGATTTTAAATTTTCTTTTCTTCTAAAGATTCTGTTTGAGCTTTCTTTCTTTCTTGTGATGAATTGATCTCAATTTGAGCTAAACTGTATCCCATACTAGTGGTGTCACCTTTTATCTTTTGTGCATAGAGATGTGATTGAACCAGATCAGAGCTTGTGTGTAGTTTATCAATCTTTTCTTTTGCTCCAGATAATTCAGATTCAATTTTGTTCTTGATGTTTTCCAATTCCAAGATTTTCATATTGGCTTGCATGAGTTCTTCATCCAACTGTTTTCTTTCTTTTTTCTTCTCTTCAATGGCTATTAAGCTATCAGTTAACTGATCATTTAATTCTTCTATCTTATCTTTTAGAGACCTGTTCTCTTCATTCAATTTCAAGTCATTGGTGGAGCAATCTTTCAGTTCTTTCCTTAATTTCTTAATAAGCATTTGTGAGCCATCAAATTTTAATTTCAGTTCTTCATTCTCTTTCTCATATCTATCTAGATCTTCAAGGGCTGCTTGAAGATTATTTTTTAGATGTTTGACTTCTGCTGAATCCATGATCTCCTCAAGTGGTTAAACTTTTCTTTCTGAGGACCACAGCTCTCATACCGATTGTTGGAAACACTGAGAGGGGGGGGGAGGGTGAATCAGTGTTTCGCTTATTATTCAAATTCAACAACTTAAACATAAATCAAATATACATTCAATGAAGCATAACACAAGATCACATAATACTTGATATGATTACGGGGAAACCTTGATTAGAGGAAAAACCCCAGTGGGAATTAATACCCACAAATATTGTACTAGTATAATGAACCTGTTAAAGTTCCTTTGCCCTGTTAGAAGCAGTATTTACAATATGAGTATAATGACCTAGTTAAGGGTCTGACCCTATTAGGAGTCTTTTATAATTAACCCTGTTAGGGGTGAGGACTCACTGTCCAAGAGATCACTGCTCAAAGAGAAAGAAGGCTACAATCTCTTGAGAATAGATATGCACTATATCCAAAAATGAACTGCTGTATATGACACAGATGTCTGATCAGTTCCAGTTATGCACTTATGCTCTTAACTTCTTTAAGGGCTCCTCTTTCTCATACTGATATCTTCATACTACTCTACTATACATCTTCTCTAACTTATTCGATGACACTTCAAATGTATCTTTGCATTACATATATATAGCTTTATGCCTGAATAGATGCAACTCAAAACAAGACCATAGTCGGCCCAAAAACATAATACAAAATGCTTCCAAACAAATTGGCTTAAGCATGTTTACAACAATGTTTAATACATACTTACAAATTCATTACAATAGGTGCTTAGCCTTTATATAACAAAATAATACACGCTAATCAAAACAATGAAGTTGCCTTCATACTCTGTATTCTGGACTGCTGGTGAACTTTTTCTTTCTGTAACTTGTCCATACTGACATTCCATACCATGTGTGTATATGGTAAGCATAATAACATGCCATAGAGCTTAAGTCTGAACACACATATCCTTAGGTGATCGTACGCATGTGCGTTGATGCCCTGATTGACTTTAAGTCACTGCTCTGTTCTGTCTTCAATACTTAGTCAATTTTCCACTTCATAGTTTACTGTGAAAACTTTGTATGACTTTGTTGCCATAATGACAGCACAAAATAAGCCATATACTCCCTAGGAGTCAAATTGCCAACATATGCATGTTGAAACAATAAGATAACATGCACCAAAGATACTTGAATTAAGTAATCAAAGGGTTTGAAAAACCACATAAATTAAATCAAGTCCACAAAGTAAACATTGATAATCCACCAATATGAGAAGGATCAATCTTCTCTCTATTCAAAATTAAAGTAATGATGTTGCTACAGAGTCTAAAAATATGTGAGATCCATACAAAGATGCCAACATTTGTAGAAGCAAATAAGGAAAGGAAGAAAGAACTATTGAAAGACACCTAAGGCAAAAAACCTTGTAGGAAGGTCAAGCCCAAAAAGAAAGGTGGGAACTCAACTGAAATTGCACTATGAACTTAACTCTAACTCTCATAAAAAATCCCCAAAATAGAAACCAAGCTAAGATTTGAATAAAAGACACGCATGAAGAGGTGTATAACTGAAGAAATCTGGATGAAAATAGGTCCAAACTCCCACTCAAACATGCATTCATGATGTGGAATCCATAACTAATATAAAACTTCCAATATCTGCCCCAAATTTGTCCATCAACCATGCCGAAAAAAGAAAATCCCCCCTCTGCCCATATTGACTGAAAAAAACTTGCTTTACATGCACTTACTCCTATTTTTGCATTCTAAAAATAATATTAATTAAGTTTTTATATATTCACACTTAATTAATATTTTAAAATACTAGCACATGCAAAAAATAAAGTGAACTCTATCGCTCCAACCTACCCTTAAGACATGCAAAAAAGAAATCTCCTTCTCCATCAAACTCCACTTCTCCCAAACTATATGCAATTCCTTTCAAACAAGCACCACCCTCCTATTATTTTATTTTTAGCTTAATATTTAGTAAATAGTTTATCAAATACTATTTAACAAATATTAATTATAATTTAATTAACTCAAATAATACAAGATAATGATAATATTTATTAAGTGATAAAGAGATATTGCTTAATAAATATTAACCTAAATTAATATTCACTTAGTAATATATCTATATCACTTAATAAATATTAACCTAAGTTATATCTTATTAACCATATAGTATGAAAAACTTCTACACCTCGAGAGGTATCAATTTACCATTTTATTTAAAATTAATAAGGTATAAAGCCCATAACCATGGTGAATTACAATTGAAAACCCTAAAATTGATCAAGCCCTAAAAATGAAAACATTTTTTCATTCTATTCTTTTCTTTTCTTTTTGCGGCCAATTAGAGTTTCAAGGTTTGATGGTTTGAAGGGTCTTCTACTTATTCTGGTCGCATGTTTTAACATAGATTTATCTTGTTGAATAGGTACACCTTCGTTATTGGACACTTGGACTATGATATTGTCATCTCCCTCTATTTTGACTTAATGGCCTTTCATATTTCTCAATTGTTGCACATAAGATTACGGGCTTTCATAAAAATGAGTTTCCAATTCTTTTTTTGGCCGCGGTTCTATATTTATTTGAGTATTTTTTTTTCATTTCTATTTTGTCACTTGGCCATGGATTATGTTTCTTGTATTTGTAAAAATAATGGAAAAGAAATGTATTTTCATTCCTCTGTATCTTCATTGCTCGAGCCATGAAATTTTTTTTATTTCATTTTGTTTGTGATCTTTGGTGCCTTTTCTTTGAGATGAGAGTTTCCATCATGATAGCTACGTCTGGGGTTAGGTTGTAAATTCTTCAATGTGGCTATTTTTCTTGGTAAGATTTTTCTGCAGGAAAAGATCCGCTTCTATAAACATCTTCAAGGGTTTAACCTTTCCATGAGGCCATGTTTCTTTGATCTTAAACAACAGTCTCTCTAAGAATAATCTGTATACAAGAAATAATAAAATGTATTATGGGTTGCTGTTGATGTAAGTTCAAAAGAAATGAGGTTTTCTTTTATATTTTGTATACTCCATATTATTGGTTACAAAAAAACCCATGAAAACCCCTTCTACGGGCCTTGGAATCCAAACTTCCCAACAAGAAAACAATGAAACAAAAACCTAAAAAAATTCTGCACACTTAATGGTTTTGATGTCTACCTCTTTTTTCTGAATCTTTGTATATGTTTACAGTCGAGGGATGAATGCAAAAAACATTAAAATTCTGCTATAAAAACCTCAAAAGCCCTCATGCATTGAACTCCCTGCACATTTATATGATTGAAACTATTCTTGCATCTAGTCCTTGATAGCTATGTAGATGAAGAAGGTTCTTAAGAATCATCTTAATAATGATGATCTCTTCATTTGTTTCTTGTTTTTAAAAACATACTTAGTTGTGTACACCTATTGTGATATAACTGTATAATGCTTTCATGCCCGACATGTGATTCATGGTTTATCACAACTAAGTTTTGATGTAACTGACATATCCCATAGATGATATTTTATATCTATAATCCTTTTGATATAGTATAACTATCTTCATACTTCCTTTTCTTTGTTATAACCAATGCAGAAAAGCACCTCATGATTGTACTATATTTATGTTTTTTGTTATACTCTTGCAACCATTCTTTGGGGTAACACCTTTCATCGGGTTAAAAAATTTGGGGTCCTCGGTTATAGCACTATCATAACATGTTGGTGCTTTGGAAACCTTTTAATGCTATTCCTCTTGGGTCACTATTTATTACATGCTACCCCTTTTAATTTATAAATGTTCCTATTCTAAAAACACTAATGATGCCTTGTACTTATTTAATCTTATAATATATTGAGGTGACGTCTATTCCTTTCAATGATTAATGCCTTTTTCATTTATTATTGACATATAAAATATTGGCCTTTATTACCCTATCTTATCAACATGTTTTTGCATTAGATATCAATTTAAATCAGTGCTTCTAAACCATGTCTATTAGTGAGCTTTTGTAGTTTGGCTCTTGTATCCTTATATATGATGGTATTATGATTTTATATGATATTCATGCCAATTAGAAGTGTATGTTGGAATAATATGTGTATATACATTGTCATTAATGTCAACATATTTCTCTATTTGAGAGAGTGTTCCTGTGATGTTCAGCGAGTTGTTTGGTTTGGTATTGATAGTGTGTTGAAGATTAGAATATGCAAATGTGTGCCTTGTATCGAGGGATGCTTGTAGTTGATTCATTTCAAATTTTAAAGGTTCACATAATGATTTGAGTAAGTTATGGGTTTATGTGTTGAGACTGGTATTTTGGATGTTCAAAGGTGACAATGTTTGGATCGGTAGTGCTATGCATTACAATATTTTCATATTTGGATCTATTTAACATGCTTGGGACATTGATGTGTGTCCTCATCTTAATTAGTTCATGATTTAGACATGATTTGGAGATTCACAAGCTATTTTTCTTGATTGACAGAGGTTACTGTTGGTGTTCTTAAGGTTCAGATTAATGATGCTAATAAGTCGAGTGATTTGAGTTGATGTGGATGTTTCTGTGGCATTTCATGATGCTTATGAATGTTTCTAGATTATGCTCCTATTGTGTTGTTGGTTGGCATTAATCAAGGTGATCATATTTGGCAATTTTTTGTTTGTGAGTTCATGTTCTTGGTTGACCTTATTGATTTTTTCAAAGTTGATGATTTGTATAAATTTAATTGTATTCATGTGTGCAAGAGTGTGTGATTGAGTAGATGAGATAGAGATGTTCAGATATTGATTATGTCTTTGTAAGGAAAAGATCTGTTGTGTAAAATAAAGTTGTACTTCAATAGAACTAATCCAGGCATGTTGAAGATGCTAATGTATAACTCATGATCTATGGATTTTTGTCCATATATTTGTAAGGTAGTGAGCCTTCCCAAGGCATAAAGCCTTTTTGTATCTTGAGAAGTGAGCTCTAGGAAGTGTGCCTAAATGAATGTGCATTCCTATTATAATACTCCTAATATGGTATAGTTATTTTAACATAGTACATCATCTTGTGGGTTCATCCCCACCGTGGTTTTTCCCTTGACCGAGTTTCCATGATAAAAATATGGGCGTTATGTGTTCTTAATGTGTTGTGTATTTGTGATTCATTGTTTAATTATTAGATATTAAGTTTTTATTAAGAGAAAATAAGGTTTTAAAGGACCCAAAACCTTTAAAAAATAGAACTACAGATATTAAGAACAACCCCCAAAGAAACATTAGAAAAGACATAGAAATGGAACTATAAAAGACTACTTGGAAACTTTATACAAAAAGATAGCATACCTAATACCAGAAACCCACCAGCAAATAGACAAAGCTGAACATAAAATAGAAGAACACCAGAACAAATGACTAGAAATTTTTGAGAAGCTCAGCTGCTTCGATCACCATGAGGTCCATGTTAACAATAGCCGACTTCAGCTCCTAAAGATCTTTGTCTTTCTTGACTTCTTTTTTCTTGATACTGGTTCTAGTCCTCTTTCCTGTCCCACATTGTTCTTTTCCACCTCAATTTCTTGAGATCCCCTCTTCTACTCTAGCTTACCTACCCAAATTTTAAAATGCTCTGCATAAGCTTTCAAAATTTTATAGCTCTGCTCCCCCATCTTTGTTAGGCTGTCCTCCACTTTGGCCATCTTAGTCTCCATAGCCACAATCCTCTATTCCATGTTACTATCCTTCCCATAGTGTTCCAACTGTGTGATCCTAATCTCAATTGTTTGGAATATGGACTCTAAGGAGTCCTTCATATCTTCAACACACCCAATAGCTTGATCCATCTCCTCCATACACTCCGGGAAAGATTTATCTTTTCCAAGAACCGTAGCCTCAATAATTTGAACTCATTTAGGAAAGACCTTCACTTCCTCCTTCAACTGAAAATTGTCATCAATGATCCATTCAATTGTATTACTAAATCTCATCACTCTTGGTTTCCCAATTGGGATGGAAAAGTGTCCCTGATCACATTTTCCTTCACAGATCCTCTTTACCCTTCCCACTTCCATTATCTTGTTCAATAGATTTCTTTCCAAGCATATTGTCCTCCCTTGCATCTTTAGGTTTTCCCCCCTGAGAAACATGTTTATCATCAAGGATTTTATTCCTAGAGGCACAAACTTTCTTTCTCGGCTGAACAATCTTCTCTTCCTCTTGCGACTCATCTTCATCATCAGATGAGGATTCCATCACATTGTGGGGATTTTTCCTTTTTAGATTGGGGCCCTTCTTTGAAGTAGAATCCTTATCCATTTTCTTTGGAGGAATATTGCATTTCCCTTTAATGTCTTCAGAAGAGGAGTCTGAGTTAGACATAGTATCACTCTCTGAATCCTTCCCCACAAAGAAGTTTTCATTAGTTTCTTCTTCCTCCAAATCAGAGTTCTGAGATAGGGGACGATCAATCTGCTTGGCCTTAAGGTGTTCATAAATGAGCACCATCAAATGTTGGTGCATTGCATGATCACCTTATGAGGTTTCCTTATTTTATTTCATGGTAGCATTCATGGAGCATAGTAAATAACAAGGCAAAGAAACTTTATTCCCATGATGGAAGTTGTTAGCAAGAATGAAATGGTAACTATAAGCCCTAGTATACCTTCCATCAAGAGTAATGTAATCCATAATAGCATAAAGAACTTTGTGCCAAGGATTCTTGATTTTTTTGGAGAATAATATGTATTAGCATAATTTACCAGTTTCCTTTTCTCCTTGTCGGTCTTGGGAAAATTTTGATAGCTCCCTTTGTCATCTTTTGGTCCCTGTAGAATTTGATTCCATCTCGTGGCAGAGCATTAATTTAAGAAGTGAGAGAACTATCTACCTTGATCGTCTGGTTCTCAAGAGTGAAGATACCCTTCTTCCAGTGTTTCAAAAAATATTTGGTAATGGCAGAGTCCTTACCATGCAGTCTCTCTATGTACACAGTTAAAAAAAACTCCTTAAGAATGTCCTAGATCTCTTCCTTTCTTCCCTTTTCCTTGCAAGAGATCAGATCCATTATTTTTTGTTTCCTCCCATTTCACTTTCAAATTCTCTTCAGTCAAGGTTTGTACACTCACTAGATCTCTGTGATTTTTTGTATCAGGGTAATTCCATAAAATTCCAAACAACAGAGAAATATCCCAAATATCCCATAAAGAGTGCGAGATAATAATAACACAACACATTGGGTTACAGTAAATAATAATGGTCTTTTATAACCCTTGTCATTTCATAATTCATTTCTAAGATTTGATATCAACACATTGCATGCTATGAATTTTATCACTAAAGATTAGTGATTTAGCCTCATACAACTATTCATCCTCTCCATTCCATGTCTTGGCATTATTATTCATCACCGCCACATTGGTGGCCCAGTCAGCCACGCCATTTATCTCCCTATATCCATGGGTTATAATATAATTATCTAAATTAGCAATTATATCCCATGAATCCTTAATGATATTTGTGATAATCCATGAGGGATCACATTTTTTAGTTAGGTATTTTACTATATTATTTGAGTCCCCTTCAACCCACAAATTTTTGCATTCCCATTTCTTAGCTAGGAAAATACCTTGATAATTAACCATAGATTCTTCCTTATGATTAGTTTGAGTCCCTAAAGGAACATCAACAAGCATAATGTAATTTCCTTCCTCATCCCTTAGTATATCACCACAGCTCGCAGGCCCTGTGTTACCTTTAGAGGCCCCATCAAAGTTGATTTTCATCCAACCCTTAGGGGGAACTTTCCACACAACTTCTTCCCTTTTAGTAGTGATATTCTTCTTCTTATATCTTCCTCAAAGCTTCCATTTTTCTAATATTTCCTCATCCATCTTTCTAATAGGCATATTCAGATCTCCCATGATATACACATTCTCAAGAATAGTTCTTTGAATCCTTTGGAAAACAACATGCATTGGAGAACACTTATCTCTAAAAATTATATCATTCCTTTCCTTCCATATTCCTCATGACATATGTGGCATAGAAATTGTCCATAGAATTTTTATAGAGGTGTTTTTTGAAGGACATTTCCATGAAGAATAGAAGGTTTGCATTTCCTTAGGGGAAACCTAGTCCATCTTAAACATGTCCAACAAACTAGACCACAAAGAGACAAAAAAAGGACAGTGAATGGATATATGTTCCACCATATCTTCCTCCTATAAGCATAGAGAACATCGGTTAGGAATGATGAAGCCTTTGCATTTCAAGTTGTCAATAGTTAGAATCTTATTATGCAATAATATCCAGAAAAATAGGTTAATCTTAGGGGTAAGAACCTTAATCCAAGCATTGGACCACCATGGGGTATCTTCCTAAGTAACCAACATCATATTGATCATGAAGTAGTGAAACGTCCTTCAAAGTTCATCTTCCATATCAAAGTATCTTCTTCTTCATTAAGAATTATGGAAATAAATATCTTTTGAGCTGTATCAAATTGGGGTTAATAAAATCTATGTCCTTTCACTTATCCCTGTCCCAATAATCAACAACATAATGACCGATTTTTGTTTTTCAATTCAAGGTAGAAGGAACCCATTCAAGATGGTTAACGAGAGGATCATCATTAATCCAAGGATCTTTTGAGAACCTTACTCTCTTACCATTCCTAATCTTCCATTGTGTGCCCTTAATCATAAGATTTCTGTTGGTAGCTTTATTCATCCATATGTGTGATCCAATGGGGATAGCATCAGAGTAGATAAAGCAGTCTAGAGTTGGGAATTTTCTAGTGTATTTTTTTATCCATATGTGATTCCATTTACCGTTTGAGTGATAGGTTATCCAAATCTATTTTGAGAGTAAGGAAATATTCATCACTCTAATCCTCCTAAGACCCAAAATTCCCCAATTTTTTTCCTACATACTTTATCCCAAGCAATAAGAGACATTCTTTTTTTTCCTCAGCTCTAGTCCACATAAATTGTCTTTTGATTTTTTCAATAGCATCCACATACTTTCCCAAGATTTTAAAGAGGCTTAAAGCATAGATAGGGATACTTTGTAGAGAGGCTTTAAGAAGCTGAACCTTCCCAACTTGACTTAGGAGGGTACCTTTCCATATAGCTAACTTTTTTATTGAAATTGTCCACTAAAGAGCTCCAGAAGGAATCCGAAGGGTTGATACAGAGAGGAAGGCCCAAGTACATTGAAGGAAGACTAGCAATTTCACATCCCAATATATTACTGATTCTCATTTTTCTGTTATCAACAGTGTTTATAAAGTATACACTACTTTTGGCCCAATTGATAAGCTATCCTATAGATGATCCATACTTATTGCGAGTTTTCTTAAAAGTCTTTGCTTCCTTTATAGTTTCCTCCCCCATAATAATAGAATCATCAACAAATTTATGATGAGAGTAGACCTAGGTAGAGGATGAAGGATGAAGCCCTTTGAAATAACCAAGGTCTAGTAAATGAGAAATGTATCTTTCAAGACATTCTGCCAAGATCACAAACTAAATAAGAGACAATGGGTCCCCTTGTCTTAGACCCCTTGAGGATTTGAAGAAAGGAGGAGTACTATTGATCAACATAAAGAAAGTAGGCATAGAAACCAATTGCATCATTAGACACACACTTTTCTTATTGAAACCAAAATCCATAAGGATTATTTGCAAAAAGGTCCAGTCAACTCTATCATAAGCTTTACAAAGATCCATCTTGAGGATAAATCCCTATTTTTTCACCATAGATAAGGAATAGATATTTTCATTGACTATGATGGTGGAATCAAGGATTTTTCTCCCTGAGACAAAACCATTCTGTTGAGGAGATATGATGGAAGGAAGAAAAGATAACAGACTTGAGGTGAGGATTTTAGAGATAATTTAAAAAAAATTACAAAGACTAATAGGATGAACTAGATCCAAAGAGTTAGCACCTGTAACTTTAGGTATGAGGGAAAAGAAGGTGCTATTGATCTCCTTCAAAATAATCTTATCCCCAAAGAACTCCTTGACAACATAAGTAACATCTTTACCCAAAATGAGCCAATACATCTGAAATAAAAACATAGGGAAGCCATCCACGCCTGGAGCCTTGTTTCCTTCAAAAGAAAAGATAGATTTCTTAACTTCATCTACCGAGGGAATGGCCCCAATAGAAGAGTTTTGATCTTCATTGATAAGACAAGAAATACATTGAATAAATTCCTCTTGAGTAGCCTGGTTCCTATTGAGGTCTTGAGAAAGGAGTCCAAAAAAATAAATTTTTGCCTCCTGCCTGATATTGTCCTCCTCTTCAATAGTGCCATTATTCACCTTTAGTCTTGATATTCTATTTGAATATTTATGTTTCATAGTGGTCATGTGGAAATATCTAGTATTCCCATCCCCTTCAGTTAGCCAAAGAGAGAGGGCTCTCTTTTTCCAAAAGGTCTCTTTAGCAATAATATCATGATACCTCTTACGAATTTCATTTTAATCACAAATAGAGATAGTGTTGTAACCATCAACTTGAATTTGATATTGAATATTGTTAAGGTCATATTGGATGGAGGATTTGGAAGAGAATATGTCACCAAAAAATCCTTTTTCCAATTGCTAATGAAGTCCTTAACATGTTTAAGTTTCTTAACCACTCTAAACATATCAGCCCCTTCAACATGAATTTGCCACCATTCTTTTATTTTTTTTCCATATTAGGATGCATGGTCCACATCTTCTCAAATATAAATAGGAAACATCTTCTACCTTTAATAGAATCAGACAAGAAAAAAATAGGGTAGTGATCTGACCCAACTCTAGCATGAGTAGAAAAAGAACAGAAGTAGTGAACATACCAGTCATTAGAAAACAAAGCTCTATCCAATCAGACTTGATTTAGGTCTTGTCCAGATCTTCTATTGGTCCAAGTGTACTCAACACCCTAAAGATCCAAGTCATGGAGGGATTGAGAGTTAATGAAATCCATCAAGTTCAGTTTGTTCTCCAGTTGAGAAGGGCATCCACCATATTTTTCCTGTTCCTTTAATGGGGTGTTAAAGTCTCCCATTATTACCCAACTATCATCTTTAAAAGTAGATCTGACCACTTCCAATCTTTTCCAAAATTTATTTCTCCCCTTCAAAGTATTTGGAGCATATATATTAGTAAGCACCCAGGATGTACCATCTTTTATATGTTGAAATATAATACATTCTATGTTATTATCTTGGACAATGACATTACCTCTAATGCTATTTAGGTTCCAGAAGGTAGAAATTCCACCAGACACACCTTCTGAGCTACCACCACTAACCCCTCCATTCTTAAAAAAATAAATCAATTCAAACTTCTCTTTGGTCATCTTAGTTTCTTGAATTAGGAAAATGTTTGGATTATGATCTCTTATCATATTCCTAATAATGTATTTCTTATGAGGACTGTTCAGCCCTCTAATATTCCAGGATATTACTTTCATTTCTTCTTTAGAGAGAACACCTCGGTGAGGGTTTTTTGCATTCCATCTGCTATATTTTTTTTATCCTCCACACTTCTCTTCATAGAATGTGAGGTTCTACTTAGAGAAGATGATATATGACCTACATCTATGACCAGTCTAACAAAAGATCTAGTATTATTTGGATTTTTTGGGAAGATCTTATTCTTTTTGGGTTTAGGTTTTTTGCACTCCAATTTTGGGGAAGATTTCCATTCAAATCCCCATTCTCCTTTCCCAAAGCCTTGTTTATTTCCATTACATCTCCCCATTTTTCAGAGACACAATAAGAACTTTTCACCATATCCACAGTATTCTGAGATAGATAAGAAAGGCTAGGATCCAAAATATTGCAATGTTGTACTTCTTGGAAAGAGTATTCGTTCCCCTCAAAGATGGATGTAGAATCACCATTCTCTTCACTTGAATATGGAATCTCCCCTTCTCCAGGTTGGTGATTATCCTCAAAGGGAGTAGTGTAATCCTCTTCATTACCCTTATCAAGAGAGTCAAACACAACCTAAAATATGGGATCATCTTCTTTTGAGTTAGAACTCACTTTCTCTTTGAGATTTCCCTGTGTTTTATCTTTTGTGATTTTTTGTTCCTGTAATGTTGTTTTAGGATTCTCATTTCCTTCATTGGTTATTCCCTTAGTAGATTCAACAGATTTGTCTATTTCATTTTTCTCTCTCTCTTGCCAGACTTTCCTATATTTTGGCTTATCAATTTTCTTCCTTTTAAGTGGCTTGGAGGGGTAGCTTTTGGCCCAATGAACCACCTTCTTAAAATAAAAAAAGAAAATGGGATTGATTCATATTCCTCCCACTAATCCCATTTTCCCAACTTTGATATAATTTTTATAGAATTAGACATATCTGCATCATGGAATACACCCACACAGATCCTAGCATGAGTAAGCCTTCTCCTTGAAGCCATCAGTGGGTCAATGGAAATGAGTTCACAAAAAGAAATTGCTATCCTTGAGAAGAAATCTTCTGATGACATGTAACTGATTGGATGTTTGACAATGTTAAGTTGAAGATAATGCAAGGCATTAAAACAATTAATGTATTGTATTGTCATTGATGTCAACTTGATATCATCTATACGGTCATGTACATAATGCCAAAGACTTCAAAAAATCAATGGAACAAAGGTTATGCTTTAAGCAATGCATAAAAGTCATGTATTCACTAAGTGACAAAAAACACCGATGGAGTGCACATCGATGGTCAGAGCAAAGAAGAATAGTCACAGTGATACCCAACGAGATAAAGTATAGTGTTTCTCAACAAAGAAAAACCACAGGATGCCTGACGAACAAAGTCAGAAGGTTGCCTCTCGAGTAAAATTCCAATGATGCCCGATGGATGGAGATCTCAAAGCTAACTGGAGTCACACTGATGGAATTGTCAGTTGTCACCGACAACTAACTACAAAGGTGACCGACGAAATAGAGAGTTTAGAAAGTGAAAAAATATCTAGCTGGAAAGAGCTAAAGATAGACTTAACTGGTTGTTGTGTGTGCTAAAAGTGGCCTCTACTTAGTAGAACACTTCAACATGGTCATTGCTCTTCAGTTGTATACAGGAATGAATATGGATTCATTCATCCTACATGCATGAAAGAATCAACCTATTGCCTTCTAGAAGGTAGGAGTATGAGCTTGCTCTCAGGTCATTGCAAGCTCAGTGACTACACCGAAGACCTAAATGAAGGATTTTAAAAGCTATGATAATGCAAATAAATGATTAATCTAAATGCAAATGCAGTTTTTCGTTCATCCAAGACTAATTAGGATTCATTTTAGAAGCACCAAATTGAGTGTGTAAGATTGATTTTAAAACACCAATTGAAATATGCTCTAAGATTAGATTTGCATGCTTGAAATTAAAACAACAATATTAGCTAAATGAGAGAATGCTAAGAATGCTAATAAAAATGCAGTATAATAACATTAATCAAAAAATTAGGATCCTTTGTGAAGGAAAAGAGTTTCTCTTTTATAGAAATCTCTCTCAAATTGACGGTCAAGATCGAACAAAAAGAGTGGCTTAGATTCAATTGAAGAAGCAAAATCCATGTGCGAGTGATTTGATTGGTCGAGAGAGTCAGTTCTGATTAAGAAAAAATAGGTTTTACAAGGACCCGGAACCTTTACAAAAGAAACCAAAGTATCCAGCAGGTTTTACAAGGACCTGCAACCTAGAATTTAAAGATACACAGTTTTAAAAGCATAAACAACTATGACAAGGCAACAGAACAGAAAGGAACAGCAACACAACAAGTCGACCAGAAAAAAGTCCCAAAGTAATAACAGGATACAGCAGGGACAGCAAAAAAAAAAAGACCAACCAAAAAAAGCAGAGAAAAAACAATTACATATCTTTAACCACCTCTTCTGCTTCAAGGACCATTAGTTGCATGTTATTAACTGAGGTTTTCAGCTCCTCAGTCTCTTTGTCCTCCTTAGGGCTCTTTTTCTTCGCACTGGCTCTGGTTCTCGATCCTGGTCCCGTCTTCTCCACATTGCTGCTGTCTTTTTCCTTATTGATCATTTCCA
>MU225615.1:2392745-2420964 GCA_018584345.1 Thuja plicata | reverse complement strand
GAAATTGATTTGAATTATATGGCTATAATAGTTAATGTAAATCAGTGATAAAAATCACCTAGGACATTAAATTGATTTGAAGAATTATGCCAAGCAGTAACAGGGTCATTTGGACATAATCGAGGGTTTGATCACACTTAGGGAAAATAGGGTCCATAGTTGGAACATACCAAATTTAGGTGGTTACAATTATCTCCGTTATGGAGGCCTCCCAGCCTACATAATTTATGTTCTGTAGGTTTTAACGCACCACAAGGGTACTGAGGGAGATCTTCTTCCTGGTATAATGCATTCAACACCTGTTCACTGTGACATTAATCACAATGATATTTTTTATATACTGGTTCAGAAGGGCTTGGCTTTAGCCTGTTACCGGTTGGGCAATCAACTTTCACCAGCTCTGTTAAAGCACTCAGGAGGTAGCCACGCTAAAGGAATTGTACGGATTTCTCTTTCACCCAAGATCCGCGAAGGCGAGGGGAGAGGATATGTCCATGAAATTCCTAGGATTTACAAAACTAAAAGACACTTCAAGCAGAATGAGAAAATGAAAATAATATTTCTGGATTTTTGATCATCCCAAAAGGGTGAGAGCATAGTTTCCTGACATCATTGTCATTCCTAAAACAACAAACAAATGTTCATTTTAATAAGTCCTGCATGTGGGTTCCTATTTTAAGAAATCAAAAAACAAGATGCAAACACATTGTTTTGCGTTCTATCGATCAAAGGCAACCTGCAAAACTAATTTGTGAGTAGTTTGAGTTTTATTCTTCATGAGTAACGTTCTACAAACTACTGTTAGGCTGTATGAAAAAGATAAGATCATAAACAACCAAGCTAAAGATTAGTCCACATTATCAAAATCATCAAATCAGAAAACAAAGTGCATATTCAGATAGTAGACAGAAAATCATGCAGTTTTAAAAAAAAATCACTGAAAAAGATGACTGTATGAGCATGTACAAGGCTCCAGAAGTTGCAAAAATGAGGATTAAGTAGGTACAGTCACCAAAAATAGTGATTTCTGATCAATAAAGGTATCAAAATCAAAAACTAACTCCACCACTACGATCTCTACGAAATCCTACCCCCAATAAAAAAAATGCTCTAAAAAAGGACTCCGGATGAGCAAGTTATGAGTGTTTAAAATTAGAATGCAATTTCAAAACAACATATGGTGAGGGCTAAGAAAATTCAAATATCTGATGACATCATCCACCCATGAAGTTAAATTTGACAGTCCAGTGACCATCGTAAAAAGCCAATAACGCTGTAAAAAATGTCTAAGAAGCTATCAAATTTAACCTTCTCTCCCCGAGTGGAGGTTGCTATTTTTGGCAGTGTTTCAGGCTGAGCGGCCCATTTGGAGGGCAGGTGGTGGAGGAGTGGCAAAGGAGGTGAGTAGGAGGTGGCAGGGTTTGGCAGAAGAAAGGCTGTGCAGGTGGAGGTAGTTTTGAGTGGGTGGGCAGTGGGTTTTGGAGGGAGGTTTCTGCGGGGAGGGAAGAAGTGGAGGAGTGGGGAAGTGCAGGCCGCGCTGCAGAGGGAAGGTAGTAAAGGGGAGGAGTAGAGGTTTAGGGAAGTGGNAGATGTGTAATGGGGATAGCGCGTGGGTGGGTGGAAATGTGTGTAGCTCAGAGGGTGGAGAAGATAGGAGGTAGCGGAGAGATGAGAGGTAGCGGGGAGATGGGAGGTGGGCAGCAGCGTGGGGGATGAGAGGTAGCACAGGGTAGGAGTGTGGGATTAATCCCACATTGACGGGGATATTTGAATTTTACACTTTAAATATGAAATCAAGACAACAATAATTTGAAGCATGGTAAGCGGGCTTAGGGTTGTTCAAAATGTTAACTCGCATACATAGAATATGTAGAGGAAAATGCACGTAGGTGGACTATGCAGCATTAATAAAAGACCTTAATTAAACAAATTTTTAAACAATCTCTGCTCTTTGCCTTAGTTTCTATGCAGACTATCTCGACCTCTGTGCAGAGAGTAAATATATCTTGATTTGCGTGTAGAGGCCGTACGGTCTCTTTTTGCAATTTTTTTTTGCGACAGATTCAACCTTGACTGGGCATAGATGTGTTTATAGTCATTTTTAACTGAAATGACATTCTAGATGCAACGGTGGAGTCATATTTGACTCATAGTGAATAGAAAATAGAATTAAAACCAGAATTTAATAATGAGGCCTGAAATTGATTTTCAGTCCCACGGTGGGCGCCAGAAATGTGCGTGCTAAAAGTGGCCTCTACTTAGTAGAACACTTCAACATGGTCATTGTTCTTTAGTTGTATACAGGAATGAATATGGATTCATTCATCCTGCATGCATGAAAGAATCGACTTGTTGCCTTCTAAAAGGCAGGAGTATGAGCTTGCTCTTAGTTCATTGCAAGCTCAGTGACTACACCGAAGACCTAAATGAAGGATTTTAAAAGCTATGATAATACAAATAAATGATTCATCTAAATGCAAATGTAGTTTTTTGTTCATCCAAGACTAATTAGGATTCATTTTAGAAGCACCAAATTGAGTGTGTAAGATTGATTTTAAAACACCAATTTAAATATGCTCTAAGATTAGATATGCATGCTTGAAATTAAAACAACAATATTAGCTAAATTATGAGAGAATGCTAAGAATGCTAATAAAAATGTAGTATAATAACATTAATTAGAAAATTAGGATCCTTTATGAAGGAAAAGAGTTTCTCTTTTATAGAAATCTCTCTCAAATTGATGGTTGAGATCGAACAAAAAGAGTGGCTCAGATTCGATTGAAGAAGCACAATCCATGTGTGAGTGATTTGATTGGTCGAGAGAGTCAGTTGACTGAACTGACTGATCAGTTATTTTGGAAACTTCCAAAATCAGTTCGCAGTTAACTGAAATGTTTCTAAAATGATAATCAGTAGAGAATCAGTTAACTGAGTGGAACTAGATTGTTTCCATTTTGATAATCAGTCAACTGAATTTGATGATGTCATGTGCATTTTTAATAATTAAATTGATTTTGAATGCACATTTATGTTTTTATAATTAATTTAATTCCTTTTTGATTTAATTGACAATTTTGTAATTTTTATTTAATTAATATGTCATAATATTAATTAAATAATTAACATAATATTTATTTGCCAATATATTATGATTTTAGGAATTAATTAATTAAACAAGTATGATAATTGATTAAGACCTAGGGTTTAGGTTCGATCAAGTCGAATGTGATGAATTGCCTGTTTGATTTAGGACTTAGGTTTAATCAAGATTAAGGTTTCTTGATTAATTGCTGAGATTGGGGGTCTAGGGTTTAGGTGACCATTTTTAGGTGATTACAGTTGTTTTCTTTGTTTTATTTGACCAGAGTTAAGTGACTGATTTAAAGATGATTTGTACAGTTGGCAAGAAGATAATTATGAGATAAATCAAGAGTTATGCTTTAAATCTAATTGGTTGGATTGTTTTTCACACCAAGAATCAAGAATCAAGAAATAGTGAATATCATGTCTATATAAGAGACAAGCTTAATTCATTTACGAATAGGATTAATGGGAGAAAATAGAAAGAGGATTCTGAAGAGAAACTGATGAAGAATATCTTCATATAGTCTTGATCAATCAAGATGAAGGAGACCTAAGGAATTCTACAGACACTGAAAAATAGTGAACACAACATTACAGAGTAGAAAGTGTGGAGCACAAAGAATTGAATTGATACATTGATCAGAGAGGTAAAGTACTTAAATAGATATGAAAATCTGCAATTCAAAGTTGCACTATGAACAGGTCATAGTGTTTTAGTTTAACCATTGAAGCATCAAGTATCTTAACCTTGAAGGACTTAACAATCTTCTATATATTGAGGTACATCCCAAGGAGTGCCAAAAAGGTTGATTCATGAAAGTATCATTGGACTTTCCCGATACCTATTGAGAGTCTAAGAAGGAGGCTTATTCAAGGATGGTAGCAATAGATTCCCAATACTAAGTGATAGCCTCTATGTATAAAATTCTCTAACAAGGTCACACTTAACTGTGTGTTTGTAACCTTTAACAAGGTTGGCTCCTAACAGGGCTCACTTCAGAAGAGTGAAAATTTGGGGTACCGGTCCTAGTGGATTTTCCCCTAACAAGATTTTCATGTTAAAAATTCATGTGTTATGTATGTATGATTCATTTGTTTATTGTTTTGTATCTGACATAGTTAACACTGGATTGATCGGTATACTCTGCTTATTTACTGAGTTTCGGTAAATAGTTATACTGCTTATCGGTAATCAAGAAAGAATAAGGATTGACAGAGAACACCGAGAGACAGTTAATCAATATTAGTATTTCACAACATGCATCTTTTAGGGACATAATAATTTGAGGTTTATTGATTGGTGGTTAAGTTTGAAGGATAAATTTTAAAGCCACTGATTCACCCCCCCCTCTCAGTTATTACTAACAATTGGTATCAGAGCTTGTGTGCTTAGAAAGGAAGGTTTCAAGACCTAAGTCAAGATCACAAGATGAAGAGATGAGATGTGCCCAAATTGAACAAAGACAACTTTGCTTCATGGAAAAGCAGGATAAGACTCCACTTATCAGGTATTGTTAATGATGTTACTCAATTCCTAGATACTAAATATGTGTTTCCCATAGGAGTATTGACAGTAGATCAATTAAGAAAGAAGCATGAGCACAAATGTATGGTTATAGAGATTTCTTCCTCACTCTCTGATGCTGAATTTGAAGATGTCATGGATTGCAAAACTGCAAATAAGAGTTGGGACAAACTGAAGCTTGTACATGGAGGTGATACAAATGTTTTGAGAGCTAAGGTAGAAAGCCTTATAGGAAAATTTGATGATCTTAGAATGAAAGAAGGAGAAAACATCACACAGTACAACACAAGAATAAAAGAAGTAGTCAATGCTATACGAGGAGTTGGAGGTACACTTGAAGAAGAGACAGTAGTAAGTAAAATCTTAAGAACCTTACTGCCTGCATATGCTATTAGAGTTTCTATTATTCAAGAAATGAGAGCAGTAGAAAATAATACAGTTACTCTTGATAGTTTAATTGGTAGACTGATTTCATTTGAGATTAATAACTTTGATAATAGTGTCTTACCAAAGTTAGAGTCTGCATTTAAGTCTTCTATGAGAATAAGCAAATTAAGTCATAGACACACATCTAGAAGAGATAGCGAAAGTGAAAGTGAAGAAGAAGATCTAGATGAAATAGAAGCACTTATGGCTAGAAGAATCCATAGAGGCAAAGGTAAAAACAAATGAAATTTACCACTTGTAAGCTTTAATTGTAAAGAGATTGGACACTTTGCTGCAAGATGTCCTAACAAAAGAAAAGATGACAGAAGTAATGACAGATCTTTTGAGAAGAAATCTGACAGAGGTGATAACAAAAATTACTGAGGTTACTGACAATTAGAAAGAAGAGATACCTGAGACTACAAGGACAAAGGCAAGAAAGCTAGCTACCTAGCTATTTGCAAAGATGAAGATACTAACACTAAACCTGATGAAGACATCGAGATGGTTTTTGTGGCTATGAAAGATGATTCAGATGAAAATGAAAGGTATGTAGAAACTACACTCATATCTAAGGTTAGAAAGAATGACATCTGGATTATAGATAGTGGTTGCACTCACCACATGACTAGTGACAAAGAAAAGTTTAACACTTTTGAGTATTATAATGGTGGTACAGTAAGAATGAGTAATGATACACCTTGTCCAGTCAAAGGTAAAGGAACTATAATGTTGAATAACCTGATTAAATGTGAAAATGCTTATTGGGTAAAAGGATTGAATTATAATATGTTGAGTGTTTCTCAGCTGAATAATTCAGGTCACAGAGTATAATTTGAGAACAAGAAGGCAAAGATCTTCAATGAATCAGGAAGATTGATTGGTATCGATGAAAAGACAAAAGGTAACTTATTCTATCTGAATGATACTAACACCACTTGCTTAATGAATAGAAACAAAGATATATGGTTGTGGCACAAAAGATTGTGTCATGTGAATTTTGACAACATGGTGAAAATAAGCGGAAGAAGAAATGTAAGAGGCTTACCGATGATGACAAAGCCCGACAACATCATGTGCAAGAATTGTCAAAAAGGTAAGATGACAAAGTCTAGTTTCAAAAGTAAAACCCATACATCTGTAGATATTCTAGAATTAGTCCATACTGAACTATGTGGATCAATGAGGACAAAGAGTTATTATGGAGATATATATTTTATTCTCTTTGTTGATGATTACTCTATAATGATGACAGTTATGTTTCTAAAAGATACATCTGAAGCATTAAAGATGTTTAAATGGTATAAGGCTATGGTAGAGAAACAAAGTGGTAAGGATTTGAAATGTTTGAGATCAGATAGAGGAGGAGAATTTATATCAGATGAATTCACTAATTTCTGTAATGAGCGTGGTATAAAAAGATAGGTTTCTGCACCAAGAACACCACAACAAAATGGGATTGCTGAGAGAAGGAATAGATCAATAGTTGATTGTGCTAGAACACTGATGATAGAGAAAGGCATCACCCAAATATTTTGGAGGGAAGCTGTTAGTATTGCTATCTACACACTTAACAAAGTACAATTGAAAAAGGAGACAAAGAAGACACCTTATGAGCTATGGTATGGTAAAACACCCAATGTAAGTTACTTCAAAATCTTTAGTAGTCAATGTTATATCTTAAAGGATGATAGAAATGGAAAGCTTGATGCCAAAAGTGATGAAGGTATTTTTCTAGGGTATTCTACCAAGAGAAAAGCTTAGAAACATTATATGAAGGTGATGCTTATGTGAAGTTGGCAAAGTTGTAGAGCCTAAAAGGAAAGTATGAGACATTGAGGATGTGTGAAGATGAGAAAATCAATATTTTAGCCTTTGAGATGAGTGAATTTGGTGATGCCCTTCCTAAAGTTGAATTTGCATTCAAAGATACTATTTCTAAGGACAAGCAAATATATGATCTAGGAGAAAGTTGTACAAGAGTATCTAAATATGCAAAGGAGATGAAAGAAACTGAAGAAGAACATAAGCTAGAATATCTTGAAGCCCTTATTGCTATGAGATTACCTGAAGGTGTTGGTAAGTATGAAGGAAAGTTGCCTCTTAAATGTTTTTCTTGCAATAAGATTGGTCATTTTTCTTCAATGTGTTCTCAAAGAGTTCCTAAGAATAAACCTAGAAAATTCCAACCTAGATATCAAAAGAAATGTTACTATGCTGCTGATGAAGGTGTGACAGATGATGAATCTGATAAAGATGGTTCAAGTGATAGTGAATGGGTATATATTTCTATCAAGGAAGAAAATGATCCTGAATCTACTAGTTGCATGAATGTGGAAAGAGCTTTGTCTGCACAAGTTGAAGAGAAAGATGAATAGATAATTTAAAGTGGATCTCCACATCATATGAAAGGTGATAAGACCAATTTTGTGAGTTTGGAAATGTATGATGGTAGTATTGTAAGATTCAGTGATGAAACTCCTTGTCTGATATGTGGAAGAGGATCCATTACTCTTGATAGTAAGAACAATACTAATGATGTCTTATATGTCTAAGCTCTTAAGAATAATTATTGAGTGTTGGACAATTAGTTGACAAGGGTTATGATTTGAAATTCAAGAATGGAAAGTGTAGAATTTTGGGAAGTTCTGGTGTTGAGATTGCTTCAGGTAAAAAAATTAAAGGTAATGAATTTTATTTGAATAGCACTGATAAAAGATGTTTGACTTATCATATTGATGAAATTTGGTTGTGGCATAAGAGGACATGTCATAAATTTTGATAATATTGTAAAGATAAGTTCTATTCAAGCTGTGAGAGATCTTCCTAAGTCAATGAAACTTGCTAATACTATGTGTAAGGAATTTTAGATGGGTAAACAAACTAGATCTACTTTCAAGAAAAATAATTATTCTTCTAATGGATTGTGAGATCTTGTGCATATTGATTTATGTGGTTCATCTAGAACTATAAATTTCAAGGTGGAAAATATTTCATGTTGCTGATTGATGATTATTCAAGGATGATGTGGGTTACTTTCTTGATGGATAAATACAAGGCCCTACACAAATTAAATATTTTCAATGCTATGGTTGAAATAGAGACAAGATTGAAACTAAATTGTCTAACATCCAATAGAGGCGATGAATTCACTTTCAGTGAGTTTAATGCATTTTGTGAAGAGCATGGAATAAAGAGAAAGATTTCTTTTCCACAGACCCCACAAAAAAATGGTGTAGTGGAAAAAAAGAAAAAAACTATTTTAGACAGTGTAAGGAAAATGATGATTGAAGGAAATGTTCCACATACTTATTGGAGAGAAGCTATGAATATTGCAGTTTACACATTGAACCAAGTGCAAATAAATGGTAATATTGGTATGACTTTTTATGAATTATGGTATGGTAATTTTCCCACTGTGAGATATTTCAATTTTTTTGGAAGTAAATGCTATATAAAAAAAGATGAAGATTTAGGAAAGTTTGAAGCTAGAAGTGACAAAGGAATATGTTGGAATTATGGTAGTTTTGGAGGAGATATGAAGAGTGGTCATGATTTGATGTATAAGTGGTTTTCATTGATGATAACATATTCAATTATCATGATTGTAGTGATTAGTAAGATCTGTACATGATCGGTAAAAGAAATATTAACTATGTATGTTGACTGGTGTTCATGAAGAACAATATCAGACACATAATGTGGTAGTGGTCGAGTTAAGGAAAGATTTAGGTGTTGTGTGTTGGTTTTCCCTACCAAATGATGGTTTACTGAGAGGGGGGTGAATCAAAAAATATTGAAACTTAACACTTTAAAACTAAAGCTCTGTTTCAACTCTGTAACTCAAATAACAACAATAACCAAAAATTGTAAACACTTCAAAAACTTGATTAAAAACATATAACATATGAAAACAACATCCACAGTTATCAATCATCACATGTAACACCAAATTTAATGAGGAAACACAATTTGGGAAAAACCTCCATGAGAATTGTCACCCATAAAAAGAAATGCTCTTCGGAAGTATGCTCATTTAAGAGCCAATCCGATTAAAGATTACAATGCACATTTTTTAGATGTGACCTTGTTAGGGGATTTACCTTAGATCTATTAAGATCTTCACCATGTTAGGAGTGACTTGGTTAGAGGGCTTAAACATTCATCCTAGAATGTTACCTTTCTCAAGGATTTACAAAAATACTTGTTAGGTCCACTCGGTTAAGAGATTTTACGTTACAAAGATTAGTAAGAAATAGTGTAATAATTTGATATGTGATTGTACAACTATCTTTTGCTTGATCAGATCCCTTGTGCACTCTCTACAAATACTGACATCAACATCTCACTAGTCTCTTCTTTGGACTGGTTGTACACCTCTCGTCACTACTCTTCTCAGTAACACTTTGACTATTCAATTCACCAACATCTCTGTATAAATATACATAATCATCAATATATAGGCCTCTATTTTGCCTCTTAATCTTATTGATTAGGTAATCCTTCAATTGTCCTCAGCTGTTATATCAATTGTTTGAACTAATTAAGGGTGTCTACAACTTGGTTAAATGGTTAACATTTGCCTTGTGACTTGCACTTTTCTTGGAACCCACAACTTTTATTTTGCCGCTAAATATTCATTTTAGATTTTGAAATTGAATTTTCATGACCATAGATCTTGTAACAAACTTGGTATTCATCTTTAGCATCTTCTTAATCTCCATGCCTTCACATTAAATTTGTTCTTCTCCTTGAATTCAATCTCAGTTCAAAATCTATTCCATACTTGGTGACTCGGTGACTATCTTCACTTGGTGTCTAACTTTGCTTGGTTACCAACCTTGCTCGGTAACTAACCTCTCTTGGTTGTCAACTTCACTCAATGTTTGAATTTTCTTTTCTTAACCGAATAACACTTCTCATTACCAAAAGACTTCTCACTACTCGGTAAATAGGCTTGTTCCCTTTACCAACTTTACCTTTTTGCTTTACCAACTTAACATAATCAAATGTTAAGTAATTTGTTTTTTACCAATAGTACATCATAATTTTATTATCTTTATTAGCTACCCAATTAATTTCCTCTTGGAATGATATGGCAACTTAATATAAACCAGAAATCAATTTCTTGACATCAATGAAAAAATAACAACTGATCTAACCATCCTACTTTCTTGTATTCTTCTAAACTCGGTCTTCATCATCATTACCATCATTTGGTTAACATTGTGATCATAGATACAATTTGTATATGATAAGTGGAATCCATGATTTCAATCACAATAATTTTTACCAAGTTTTGAATGAATTATGTTTTGAATGAGAAGACAGTTTACCTATTTTTTCATTGCTCATAGTTTCATAATAATTTGGTTAAGGCAGTGGATCTAAGGATGAAATATTAGTTCTAAATATTGGTAATATGTCTAAGGACAACATATTGGATGTTTTTGACATTGATTTTGAGGAGTTTGGCTAATATTTGAGATGAATGTGGTGGAAAGTTCTAGGTTTTGTGTGACCTAATGACAGTTCTATATAAGGAGCACTAAATAATTTTATTTAGGGTTGCGATCATATTTTTAGGTTGGGAAATCATGAATTTAAGGAGTAGAGATCAGTTCAGCATCAAGAAGAAGATGAGTAGAAAGGATTTGATAGGAAATCAATGCAATTATACAGATCAACATATATTTTTGTTCCCTAATAGTTGCAGCAGGTTAAATCCCTTAAACGAGTGAACTTTAACAGGTTCTTATTTGAAAATCCACTAACATGATAACTTCTTTATTGAGGATTGAAATCCTCTATAAAGGTAGATCATAATTGATCTTATTGTACTCTTAATAATGTACTAATCACTCCCAACATGGCGAAACCTCAGAAAGGGTATTTGTAGATCCTAATAGTGAAAAATCATTTACTGCAGTAGTGGGCTTGTGGGTGTCATCCCCACAAGATCTAGGATTTTCAAACTTTGAAGTTGGTGAATCATCTGGCACTAAGGAAACTAATGTAGGAGGCAAATAAATACCCAAGGTGAAAAATAACACTAGAAAGAGAAGGTATAGATTGATATATTTTAATTGTCCTAAGGAATGTCATATTGCTAATGTATGTTGGTTTGAACCTATTGGTTGAAATGTTAGACCTAGAGGTTCTACTGCTAGATCAAGAAATTCCTATGGTAGAAATGATAACTATAATGCTAGATCTAATGCATTCCATGGATTTTTGTATTATTGAAACAAGTTTTTACATAGATCTAATGAGTACAAATCTAGAATAAACAACTAGTGGTCATATGATTATAATAGTCAGAGATCTATCAATCAAGGCAACCATTTAGATGTTACCTGTTCTAATAGTCACAACTATGGGCATGTGGTTGTGAATTTTAGATTAAGGTTAATCAGAGGAAATTTTGGACCCTAGAATCTAACATGTATGGTGTGTTATTTCTATATCAAATTTGGTCATCTTGCTAGATCATGTAGAGAAAGAAAGTATACCAGAGGTCAACTAGTGAACAATGTTGAAAATGCTAAGGAGAAGGAAATTGTTAATGCTGAAAAATTCAAAAATGATATGAATAAGACATGGGTGAGGAAAGGAGAATTGAATTCGTTTGAGTTGAATGAAAACTCCACAAGTTCAAGAAATGTGGAGAATCCATCAGTGAAAAAAGCACATTATTTGCTTAGGGGGAGAGCTTATAATCAAATCATTTATCGATCCCCTAAATTCATGAGCGGTAAGATTCATATGCATTTTGAGATGTCTATTTGTGAGTTAATGATGGTTAGTGAAGATAAATTATTTTTGTGCATGCGTTTAAAAATTATTAAGTTTTAACCATTGTAGTTGGTGGAAAGCATTATTTGATCATTATGTTTAAACAAATATATTCACAAACATTATTAAGATGAGAAGTAAACTTGTTTGTCACTTTACATTCTAACATGGTTTACTAAAGAAAATTTGATTACATTCCATACCAAGAGTTTTTGATTAAGTAAAATAAGTTTTAAAGGGTGCTTGAAACCCAATACAAAGCTTAGGATAGGAACATAGGCCCAGAAAAAAAACAACAGGACCAAAAAGTGAGATAGGACACAACTAGGGCCACGACTTAAAACAAAATAGTAACTAAACTAATGAAAAGAAAACAACACACATGGATAGCCAAAAGAGCAAGGGAAAACAGTCAGGAGATATTCCTGAGCAAGCTAGCTTCTTTGGACTTGAGGATCTCCATCTTTGCTGCAAATTCCTTTATCTTGTGGAGGTCCGTCAGATCATCATTCTCTTTCTTCTTCTTTGAACATGCCCTACTCCTTTTTATGGGTCCCTCTTCAGGCTTCTTCTCTTTTTCCTCACTAGTTTCGGCCACTTTAGTTCCCTCAGGTTTTTCTTCCATTTTTTCAATGATAATCTTGATATGCTCATTGGAGGCTTTTAGTATGTTGAAGCTCTGCTATGCAATGCTCTTAAGATTTGCCTCAAACCTCAACATTTTTTCCTCCATCTTTCTGATCCTGGTATCCAACCCCATCTGTTCCTCAACAACACTATCACCATTATTATTGTTTTTCCTATTAACTATTCTTGAGCTCCCCCATTTCATGGAATAACCATTTGATAGACCTGTAGTTGTCCAACATGCTATTCTTGGCATTGTTGAGAAGGTCATGCTCCATTTCCCTCATGTTATCATTGAGAACCACCATAGCCAGGTCAATCAACTCCTCAAGTTGTATCTTGCCATCCTCACATTCGATAACTTTGGAGTTAATGACTTCTCTGGCTATCCTCATTTTGGCAGTGTTAACATCAAATTTGCACCACACTGTCTTCCTCCCCTTCACCGAGACATAACAAAAAAATTTGCTTTCCTGACCTTTCTCTTTCACCAAGCTGTGGGGGTTGGAGAACTAGGGAGATGGATTTTCCTAGTTATTACCATCATGCTCATCCTAGAGATTTTCTTGCACCTTGTCACAAGAGCCAGGGGTGTTTCTATGAGTTTGTTCATCAGGAGTCTTACATCTTGTGCTTTCTCCCATGTTCTTTCTCTTTTTATTTTGGTACTTCACCATAGAAGTCTCCCTTTTATTTTTACCTTTGCCATTTCATATCTCTTCCTCATCATCTATTTTCATCCCTTCCTCATTGTCATTATACTCCTCCTCAGAATAAATCATAGTAGTAGTAATTCTCTTAGAGGGTGTCACCACTTTCTCTTTTTTGACAGTGTGTATACTGACTGTTCTCTTCTTAGAAGAGGAACTTAGATTCTTCTTCTTAGTTCCATAATCCTGGTGATCCTCCAAGTGAAAACCCTCACTGTCTTCCATATCTAAGGGGACATAATTAGAGCCAAAGACATCCATTATATCCTCTATATAAGTGACCTCCTTCCCCATAATTTGGGCTTTTAAAGAATTCATAAATCAGGAACAAAATCCCCTCATGTAGAGAAGGATTTTCAATATCCTTGTTCCTATAACCATTAATATTTTCATTGATAGAAGCGTATAAGTAGAACGAGATAGAAACCTACATACCATGTCTAAAGTGGTTCATGAGGATGAAGTGATAGGTTCTGATCCTGTCAAACCTAGTATCCATCGTGAAATAAGAGATGATGTTCCTCAAGATGAATCTCCATAGTATTTTGATCCCTTCTGGTTGATAATAAGTCCCAACTTTGATGAGCGCTTTCTTCTCTTCTTCATCCGCCACGAAGTCATTGACTGCAGAGTCAAAAATTTTATGATACTATTAAAATTTATTACCCACAATGGGAATGCTAGTAAAAATGGAGATAACTTCCTCAATAACCATAAATTTCCTCCCTTCAATCACCACACTGCCCTCATCTCAACCTTTAATAAAAATTTTGGTCACCGACGGCTTCCCACCATGAATCCTTTCTATAAAAGTTGAAATTCCCCCCTCTTGTAGGAAATTCTAGACCTTAGTCCATCTCCTCCATTTCTCACTATCATTAGAGGGCTCCCTTATGTGTCTTTCACCAACCATTACAAGATTATGGCTCAATCTAGCGTAATGGTGATTCAACTTACAGCTTAATAGACACTCTCTCACTGAAGTATTCTAGATTATTCTACTAATTTGCCTAAAAAGGTAGGTTTTAACTTTGTGAATGGGAACCCAAAAAGTGTATGAATGGGACTTGGAATCATTACCCTTCCTTCCAATCCCGTACTTCCCATTTATGGGAAAACTGTTATGAAATGCAACATTAAATTTCATGATTTATAATTTTCATTCCCTCCTTTCCCTGGATTCTATCATACTCAACTGAATCCTTCACCTCATGTGGGAGGTCTCCTCCATGAAGCCATCTAACCAGAGTGTCACTTTTCACTACCAAGTTGGCACACCAATCAATAACCTGGTTGGCTTCCCTGTACATGTGGGATATTTGTATCTTCTCAAAGGAGTTCAAGAGATTATGAGTTTCTTCAATCATATTAGCAATAATCCAAGATGGTGGGTGTAAATTGTTAAGACAATTTCTAATGTTGCTAGAGTCACATTCTAGCCAAAGGTTTTTGATCCCAATATCATGGGCTAATTTGGTGACTTGGAGGGCCGCATTGGCTTCCACAAAGTGGTTGGTTTGGGTGCCAAGTGGAAGAATGACAACAAAAATACCCATACCATAGAAATTTATAATCACACCACCACTTCCCTCCCTTCATAGATTGCCCTTGGCAGCACCATCAAATATTGTCTTAGACCAACCTTCTAGGGGATTGCTCCAAGTACAAGTCTATCTTTTGTTGTTGTTCTTCTTAGGGTTACCAAAGTTATCTTTTCTTGCAAAAGGGTTAGTACCACCACAAGAAGAATTTTTTTTCCATTAGAGCATGGTGGATATTTTCAAAAATTATTTTGGGAGGAGCACATCAATCTTTGAAGATATAGTTGTTATGCTCTTTCCAAACTCCCCAGTACAAGTGAGGGAGAGCCTAGGTCTAGGTTTTTTGAAAATAAGTGTTCTTGAAAGGTAGGGACCATTGGGAGAAAAGGTCCTAGATAGAGAAGGGAAAGCACCATTGCACCCCAAAATCAGAGAGGAGGGAATGCCATACAACACTAACATAGGGTCAATGAATAAATAGGTGATCCATAGACTTAGCTTGACACTTACAAAGCACACACCTATTGGGAATTGGGAGGCCTCTCTTTAAAAGGTTATCAATAGTAAGGATACGATTCTGAATAAAAATACAGAAGACAAAATTTATTTTGGGAGTAAGGCTAGGGGACCAAGCTTTAGCCCAAACAAACTCTTCTTCCAGATACATCTGGAGAGAATAGGAAGAAGCTACCAAGAAGGATCCATTGGGGGAACCCTCCCAAATCATGACATCCTGATTAGGGGATAAAGAAACCGTATTCAGAGAAATCATAAGGAAAGTCTAATCCTGAGAGAGAGGGATAATCCACCTAGGCAGTCCCCACTTTATAGTTATAGGCCCGAGAGACAAATTGTTGGTTACACTCATCCATCCACAATTTGTAAGCCTCACAGTCCCTCATGGGACCCAGCTGAAGCCAATTGTCTTCCCAAAAGTTTATGGTTTGACCATTACTAATTTTCCGTTTTGCTTTAGATTTGGCTATCTCTTTAGCATTGAGGAAGCCATTCCAGATGAAAGAGCCTTTTGGGATATTATCACAGCCAAATAAATAGTAAATTGAATCATTAGAAAGATACTTATCTTTAAAAATGTCTCTTCATTCCCCCTTGCCATGGAAGATGTGCCATATCTATTTTTCTTGGAGAGCTTTGTTGAAAGGCCTAATTATTCTTATCCCAAGATCTCCAACACTTTTAGAGAGAATTTTTTTTTCCCAAGCAATTAGAGGAAATCTCTTGTGCTCATAAGTCCCTGACCAAAGAAATATTCTTTGAATTTTTTTCCATGGCCTCCGCTATTTTTCTAGGTATCAAGAAGAGGATTAAGGCATAGGTAGGAAGGTTTTGCAGAGTAGATTTGACCAACTAGATTTTTTCTACTTCATTGAGAGTGATCCCCTTCCAACCTGCAAGTTTTCTATTGAATCTATCAATGAGATTGTTCCAGAACTCATCAAAGGGCTTAACACCTAGAGGAAGACCCAAGTAATTTGAGGGAAGGGAACCAATGCCGCAGCCAAAGATATTTTCTATTCTCCTCTATCTTTCCTTAGGGGTGTTGATGTAGAATATTGAACTCTTATTCCAGTTGATGGATTTCCTAGTAGCTCTAGTGTAAGAGTTAAGCAAGTTTTTAACCATTCTATCTTCTCTCACAGAAGCATCCCCGCCTAAAATGGTATCATCTATGAATTACTGGTGAGAGAAAAAAGTGTTTCCTGAGGATGGTCTGATGACTTTCAGTTCCCCAATCCTCCTTTTTAATGTAATCAATATCCCAAGGCACTCAACCAGAATAATGAAGAGAATGGGAGATAGGGGGTCTCCTTGTCTCAATACCTTAGAATCTTTGAAGAAAGTGGACAGAGAATCATTGAATAGAACTTCTAGCGAAGGATACGATATGAGTTGATGGATGATCTTGCACATGTTCAAGTTGAAGCCAAAAGATCCAAGCACCTTCTGCAGGAAGGACACGCCAGCATGATCATAGGCCTTAGACAAGTAAAGCTTGAGAAGGAATCCTTCCCTCTTACCAAAATCTAAGGAGTGGATCACTTCATGCACCGCCATGATGGAATCAAGAATCTTTCTTCCCAGAACAAACCCTGACTGCTGGTGAGAAATGATAGAGGGGAGTACCTTAAGAATTCTGATGGTGATGACTTTAGAGATTATCTTGTAGAAAGAATTGCAAAATATTATGGTTCTAAAGAGCTCCATAGAATCCACCCCTGAGACTTTTGGGATAAGAAATGGGAATGTAGCATTAAGTTCTTTAAGAAGGTTTTTGGATCCATAGAATTCCTGGACTGCTTTGACTGTATACGTTAAATGTGGCCTTCTTATTTAACCATACACTTCAACATAGTCCTTATTCATCAGACACACATAGAAATGAATATGATTTATTGATCTTGCATGCCAGTATGATTTGACCTATTTCCTCCTATCCAGATGGGGTTTTGAATGACTCTCAAAATGAGGGTCTCACAACCTAGACCAGTCTAAGAACGTAGGATTTTTCTCCATGAATGCAATGCAAGATTAATCTAAGAATGAAAGATGCAAGATTAATTTAAGCTAGAAATGAGATTAAACTATGACATGATTTAAATGAGATTAATCTAAGAAAATGAACTAATCTATTACAAAACGAGAGCTTAATAGAAATGAGATTATGAACTATAAAATGCAACAACAGTTCATTATTCTAACAATGCATTCTCTTGAATAAGAAATGGGAGTTCTTTTATAGACTAAGAGTCTTCTCAGAATAGAAAGTTTCCTTTTGAAATAAAACAGATAAAAAATCCAGTTCAGATTAGCAAGTTTTCTTTAAAAGAAAATAATGAACTGTTTGCTTTTTTATTTTAACCATTTTATCTTTGATTTTAACTATTAAATTTCTCTTTTAAAGCAGAGTTAATTCAAAGTTTCTATTTCTGAACTAGAGAGAAGATTTTTGAGAGAATATTTAATTAAATAAATAGAATATGACCTCATAGATGTATTTTATCAATTATTTGAATAATTAAATTCAATTTTTGAAATGAGGATATTTATTTAATAATTAAATATTATTTAATTCCTTTTTATGTGTTTTAGCTAAAAGGGGTGAATTTAATTTAATTAAAGTGCTAGGACTTTATAATTAAATTAATTCAATCACAAGGTTTGTTTAGCTAATTGATTGATATTTTAGGAATTAAATATAATGTATGATTAATGCAGATTTAGGATTTTCTGCATTTGACACTTAGGTCGAGTAGAGTCAGTCAAAAATCAGAATTTACTAGTACAATAGGACTTTGATGATCCAGAAGAATGACAAATGAAAAAAAATTGGTTAGGGTTGCAAGATGCCAATTTTGGGGTGTTACATTGACCACATTAAATTTAACCACTTCCCAGTACCTTTGGAAGAAAAACACTGGGAAACCATCTGGTCCTGGGGCCTCATCTCTGGGAAGAGACTCTAGGGATTTTAATTTCTTTCATATTAGGAATAGCACACAAAAATTTGTTTTGATCTTCCAAGATGATTTTAGGTATGTTTCTCAAGAGGTCCTCCTGGTCCTCCTCAGAGAGCTCATGGTCTTTAGAGATAAGGGAAGAGAAAAAAGTAATTGCTTAATTAGTTATGTCATTTTCATCCTGCAAGATTTGATCCCCCCTCTTTATGCTACTGATCCTTTTAGTAGCCCTGTGTTTCATTGTGGACAAGTGGAAGAACCTTGTATTTTGGTACCCCTCCCTTAACCATATGGATCTTGATCTCTGCTTCCAAAATAGTTCCTCCTTCCCTATAAAATTGTGGTACTTTGATAGCAGGTTTTTTTCTTTGTGCAATCTATCCTCATCATACCCTTCTCTCTGGATTTCCTCTTGGACTTAATTTAGATCCGTTATAGCCTTCTCTTTGGAAGAGAAGATATCACCAAACTATTTCTTATTCTATTGCTTGATATTTATCTTGATGTTTCTAAGTTTTTAGACACCATGAACATTGCTAAGCCTTTTATATCATTATTCCAACTTTCCTTTATTTTGTTAGTCAGATTAGGATGAGTGGTCCACATCTTCTCGAACCTTAAGGGGAAGTTTCTTTTCTTAATAAGCGGGTCCATAGAGAGAGACAAGGGTGAGTGGTCTGACCCAATCCTCACCAAAGCTAACAATTTGCTGTTGTAGGAATTAAGCCAATCAACAATGCTCAAAGCTCTGTCCAGCCGGACTTGGATGCACTATTTCCCAATTCTCTAATTAGTCCAGGTAAATCTCGCACCCTGAAGGTCCACATCTAAGAGGGACTGATTGTTTATGAATTCCATAAGATCTTGCATGCTTTCCAAGTCAGGGTTGATGCCTCCCTATTTTTCCCCTTCTTTAAGAGGGGTATTTGTGGACTAAGATTTTGAGTAGGAAATTCTATCGGTTATCGAAGAACACTAATAGGTGAAGTCAAAGTTATTTCTTATGTTGTAAATATATTTACAAGAATTGTTGTTTATGCTAATTGTTAACATTATGTATACTCCTATTTTTTTTGATATCATTCATGAGATAAGATTTGTATTCAAGTTACAACCAATGAAAGAAAATGAGAATGATCCAATGGGTGCCCTATCTTTGATAGCCTATGGTGTATTGTTGATAGAAGACATTCATTCTTTCATCCATCACAAGGTGTAAGAACTTGGAGTTGACAAAATCAATAATGAGTTTCTTCCACTGTGTGATGACCAAAGATTAAAGGATGAACACATGCATCTAATGAAAAAAGGTTTCACCTATGCGGCTGAGATACTTGATGATTTTCATCCAAATTGGATAATATATGTACTGAGAAGAGTCCTTAATCAATTTATTTGGCTGGACAATCCACACAAGATTATAAAGGAGATAATCAATAGAGTTTATGGATTTTGTGCGACCGGTGAGGCACCAACTCTATGAACTATTGCTACAAATTTGGTTACTGGCTTGACCAAATCCAAAAAAGATCATCAAGCCATGACTATCAAAGGATATAATAGACAAGGAAGTGAAATTTACTTCAATGGTGATAGGATACATAGTATACTAGTCTAGTCAGTTGAACAGTGTACCTAGTGGAGCTATTCAGGCTACAAACATAATGATGAAGGAAGATGCAAAATATGATCTTTTTGAGATGTTGAGGAGTCAATTCTTTGTGAACATAGAGAAGATCAAGAAAGATAAGAAGTATTCATTCAAATATGGATCATTCTTGGTATGTATGTTCTTCTACTTGTAGAATCAATTTCCTGGAATAGGTCCTATTACATGGTCAGAGGATAGACCAATAGTAATGAAGATTAAGAAATGTACTAGGACTTTAGGAAACAATTTTAATATGATTATGTGGGGATATTTAAATATTTTGAAGGGAAAATGCACTTAAGAGAGAGAATCCCAACTAGTATTGTTGAAAAGTGTAAAGATGATATTTTTTTTTCTAGTAGATACAAATACTTGTATGTTGAAATAAGTACAACCTAGGACATTTTGGGTACCAACTATGGGTTATGAAGCTGATGATGATTTAATTATTATACATGTTGATGTTCTATTGTCAAAACCGATTGATACTTCAACACCTAGGCTTGGAACCTATAAAGAATCATTATTGAAAATTCATAGTGAATTAAGAGCATCGGTAATCCAAAGAAAGATTAGGAAACAAGTTGACAATCTACCCAAAATGAGTGGTATAACCCAAGAAATGATGAAAAAAATTAGGAAGAAAAATGAAGAGTAAGGAAGTAGGCACATATGATGTTGCAGAAGTCAAGAATGCACAAGTTGAAGTTGATGAGATTGCACCTCAGAGAGTCACTAGGAACTCAGTACTAAAACAAACTAAATCTACTTCTACTACTTATATTAAGACTAAGCCACAAAAGGAGTCACCTGAGACTGTTCATAAAAATTACAGAAGAAAGAAAGAAAAGACATCAGGCTATAAAGAGTCAAAGGGTAAGAAAGGAGCTAAGAAAAAGGTTGAAGAAGAATTTGAAATTCAGTTTGAGAAGAAACAAAAAGGATTGAGATCTAGTGGGAAGAAGTATACTCTAGTAGGAAAACCTATTGAGAAAAATGACAAAATTGATAATACTGTTACTCTTGTCAACATTGTTAAAGATGTTAAGGACTATGGAAGAATGACAAAATTGTGGAGTCACTTTTATAAATTTTATAGTGAAGAGAAAAGGAAGATAGAATATATAATTGTAGAGAGTCTACATACTTTTTGAAAAGCACTAAGTGAACTATTCAAGGCTATATCTAAGGAACTGTAAAAGGTTGTTGACAAAAGATGGAGATAATATTTGAATATTGATAGAGTGATGATAGAAAAAGAAATTGCACCTTTTCAACCTGAATTGACTACATAAGAGGTAAATTTACTGGTTGAAGCAATGAGAGGAGAATTTAAGACAAGGAACAAAGTCACAAGAATTCTCATTGGAGAAACACAATCGATAAGAGATGAGACAGTGGATACATGGATAAAGTTAGTAAAGTGATATACTATAGCTAAAGAAAAATTAGTAGAAGAGAAAGGAAAAGTACAAGAGATGAAAAGTGAAGAGATTAATGATGTCATAAATAATGTTATCTCTGATATCCCTGAGAAGATACATAATATTGATACTCAAACTGATGTTGAAGAACCTAAAGAGTAGACTTCTGAGGAAGTGATAGAACAAAAAGGTGAAGGACTTAAGGATGATGATTATATACTTTTAGTGAAGAGGAAGCTAGATCTAACCAATGAAGGTAGCATAGTGAAGAATATAAAAGAAAAGAATTCAATTAGTTCTGAGGAAGAAGATGAAGGAGAACCTGAAGATGAAGAAATGCAAACAACTATTGATATTACTCAGATGAGTCCTAAGGAGTTGTTGAAAATGTCTGATAAGATTAAGGAGAAAGTAGTAAGGGAAATATTAAAGGGAAAGAAAAAGATGGTTAGAATACTGAAAGGAGCTAGAAAGATCATTAGGGATTTAGTACCTAATGTGGGATATGAAAAAAAAGATAATCCATTTGATCAGTTCGGTATATTGGTTAAGGCTATTTCTGATCAAGTACCTGACATGGAGAATGCACCAATGAAGTTGGATATGAAAGAATATGTGAAGATACGAGTTGATAAGTTGAGAGAGATTATCTTAGTAGATATTGTAACCACCCTAATTTGGTTTGTTCTGACCAAAGACCCTATTTTCCCTAAGTGTGCTCATACCCCTAATTATTTCAAGACAATTCTTCAATTAACTGGCATAATTCATTTTAATCAAATTTGATCTCCTAAGTGATCTTATCACTAATTTAAATTAATTACCTTAGCCAATTAAATCAAATCAAATCAATTAAATAAAAAAATAAACAAATACATGTCTAAGGTAATTAATTAAGAGAAATTAAATAAAATCCTAATTACAACTCCTCACTTGCAAAAGGGAAATTCAATTCCCTAGCCAATGAGAGTTAAATCACTTGGATCACCTCACATGGATAACCAAAGATTTAATCTCCACCTTGTTGCCCCACTTTTCATCCTATACCCATGTTGTCAAAGTGGAGGATTTTGGAGTCATGTCTGGTCAGTCTGAGTCTAAGTCTAAGTCTTTCTTAGGTAGGCTATCTTTTTCGGGTTTCCCTATCATTGCCTTTCCTTCTCTTAGCTGGGCGTGTTGTTCTGAGGTCTTTTCATATTTGGGTAGGTTGTAGATCCCAACCCGGCAAAGATTTGTGCTCCAATTGATGTTCTTTCTCAGGCAGAGATCGAAGACTGGTATGGATCGATACTGTAGGTCTCAACGATCCTAATGCAAAAAATGGCAAGCAATTTTGTTAAGAGATGAGCGAGAACGAGCTTGGTGGGATTTCAGAAATCATCTTCTCCATGGCGGAATTCTACCTAAGAAAGTGATTTTCCGCAAAGGTAGAATTTTACACTGTGCAGGTTTCACACCTCTCAAGTGTTTTTCCGCAAGGAAGAACCTTGCACTTTGCGGGAATCACACCTCTCAAGTGTTTTTCTACAAGGAAGAACCTTGCACTTTGCGGGAATCGCACCTCTCGAGTGATTTTCCGCAAAGAAGAATTTTACACTGTGCGGGTTTCGCACGTCTTTTGTGATTTTCCGCAAGCTTAGTTATAGTAAGGTGGGCCCAATGTATTAAAAGGGAATATTATTGTTTTAAGAGATCAAATAAAGCATGTGCTTTAAGTGGAGAACCCCTTGTCTCATTTTCCGTGAGGAGAAGCACTTTTCCCATTTTCTGCAATGGAGAAGCAGATTTGGTATTTTCCACCGGAAGCATTCAGTTTGGGATTTTCCGCCAATTGCATTATAGAAGAAAGTCCTAGAGACAGATTGAAGCTGAGAAAGGATGAATGTTAGTTGCAGATCATGTTAACTGCTATTTTCATGTTGGCTAAGTTTGAACATAAACAGTTATTTGACCCCGAAGCCCAATGGATTGGACTCGACAGATGTCTCTAAAGAGAAGATGAAGGATCCAAATTGAAGTGTCACAGTTTGATTGATGCTTCTACATGTGGCCATGGAAGAGCTGCCAAAGCTTATCAGACAAAGATGGAAACAGGGAAAGGAATACAAATGATTTAACTTCCCCTGTTCTTTTCCGTTTCTCTTCCCCTGTAATTAGTTAGCAACAGGAATTGGTTTCTGGCCATCTGTCAGTTAGAGGGAGATGAATCGATTAAACTTCCTTTGTAACGGTCATCCCCTGGCTCTATATGTATGAAATTCAAAGATTAATGAAAGGTCGGCAAATTTTTGGTGTGGAATGCTTGATGTTGTAGAGACAATTGAAGGTATTTTATGTCAATTATTTTATGTTCCAGTTAGTTAGATGGTTCTTTCTTTTAGTCTAAGTTGCATTAAGAAAGAAAAGATGTTTCATTCTTTTGTGGCGAGGATGTGAGTAAACCTCAGTAGGATGTGCTATGGGATATTCAGGGAAGAGCTAGGTAGAAGTTGTTAATGCATGATTGTTTTTCTTAATCTGAATTGCAGTAGGAAAGAAAGGATGTTTCATTCCTGTTTTTTGAGGATGTGAATGAACCTTAGTAGGATGTTCTATGGGATATTCGGAGAAGGAGTCATTAGAAGCTTTCATCATTGCATTTATATCTCTGTAGGTAGTTGCTGAGCATAAGAACTCATAGGATTTGTGAGCCTTATTGCTTAGTTTTAGATTAAGAATGCTTTTTCCTGCCTGAACTAAGTTCTAGCTAGACTTAGTTCGGTTTGCCTCTTCTGCTCTCGGGTTAAGAGCATACCTAAATTAGATTTAGGAATCAAGACATAATTAATTGCATATCATTTCAAAAGGGAGCTATACCTACCAATTCAGAGAAAATCCAGTAATCAGAGAATGGCTTTTCAACTGTTGTAAGCGGATTTTGTTCATCATTCGGTCATCAAGAGTCATATTGTCATAAGGTACAAGAAAGGGCAAATCTATTTACCAATAGATTTTTGGTGACTCTACTGGGGACTTGAATAGTCTCTCGACCAGTACATCATATCATGAGGACAAATGGTACTCCCTCATGAGAATATCTTTCCAGTGCTCCAACCAAACCTTGGTTTTCAAGACGGTTAAGAAGACATAAGCTCGTCTCTCAATACATTTGTTTGGAGGTATAGGAGGAATCCTGAGCATTACAAAAACGTGAGCCAGGTATTAGAGGAAGAAGAAAGAAGGGCGAAAGCTTTAGAAAGAGCTGTTCAAAAGAGGAATATCCAGAGAGCAGAAAGACAAGTATGAAGAGAAGCCTAGCAGTAAACTCTTATCAGCACCCTAGAACGCACAAATTTCCTCATGAGTACCAGAGAAAAGGGTGGGCAAGATCCTACATTTGACAAGCTAGAAGAGCTTGGTTTTCCCATCCTAGAGGTTCCTAAAAGAAGAGGAGAAAAGAAGAGTCGGAGTAGACCGGCTTCCCTTGTTAGGAATCAAATCACTTCACAAATCACTTGCCAGGTATTGACTCTTCACGGTATCAATACTCCCTCAGTTGTCAATTTTCCACCACGTAGTGCAAGGGCTGTCATGGCTGCTCCATGGGCTGTAGTAGTTGGACCTTTAGCATTAGCGACTTATCATCCGCTTCTTGTGGGATCAAGAAAGAATTTCCCTAAGTTTTTCGGTGACAGACAGGTCACTCCAGATGAACATATTAAAGCATTCTTTGCAGCCACTACCATCTTGGGGGTGGCACATGAGGATGTTGCTATAAGATTATTTATTGAGACTCTAACAGAGAGTGTCGCGGATGGGTTCTACCATCTGGATGATGGCTCTATCACTAACTGGAACACAATGAGAACGGCGTTCGAAGCCCGATTTAAGACTGCAGAAGATGAGCATGCTCTGTTAACGCAACTGGCATCCATCAAGAAGCAACCTCACATAAGTATGAGGGATTTTGTAGCCAGTTTCAACAAAATTACCAGTAGAATCCCTGTTGCTGCTAGGCCTACTGCTGGTAATCTCAAAATTTTCTTCATAACCGTGATGCCTCCAGATGTAAATTATGACTTAAGACGGGCACGCCTTGCTGATCTAGCAGACGCACAAAGAAGAGCCATTGAGTGCAAAGATGACTTGATCTCTGCGGGAAAGTGGAAAAGGGAGATTCAAACCAAAGGAAGCTCCAGCAATACTACGTCATCTGATGAAATGCTTTAGAAGTTGTCAAATGAATTGGTCGCGATGAAGAAGCAATTACCGGGCTTCAACAACTCTTATCAGCAGAATTTTCAGAATGTACCGGGAAGAGGTGCAGACAATAAGTTCCTGCAGCTTACAGGCACCCAGCTAAGATTGCAGATCAAGGAAGCACCCAAGAAAGGGAACATGTGCATGTTTCATTTGACTATAGATCATGATGGTGAGAACTGCCCAGAGACCGTCTGTATGATGCAGTTATTGGCCACCAATGAGCTGACTGTAGCAGCTCCTTATGCAGATTTGGATAGATACTCCAATGGCGACTCTGGAAATTTATTTGTGGAGTATAAATCTGACTCTGAAATCAAAGTTGAATGCTATGCTACCATTGACGGGACTTCATATCAAGTATTCACCCAGGGACAAAAGTTGAAGAACCAGTCCTCAAGCCAACCTCTCAAAGGTGACTCTGTTCCTTCCATGAGCAAAGCTCATGCTGATCAAGGAGCCTCAAATTCTCAAACGGGTAAGGATAAAGCACCTTTTGATTTTATCCAGTTTTGTGAAGAAGCAAAAATTCAGGTTTCCCCTATAGATTATTTAGCTTCACATCCTTCTGAATTGAAAAGACTAGTGGAGAGATGTAAGGGGGATGTCTCAAATTTGAACCACAATGTAACCGTAGAACAACAGGAGGAAACATTGACATCTAATTTGTTTCATCAAGAATAATGTACTGTGTTAGCAACTTCTCCTGGTCAGAAACCCGATCCCTTCTATGTTTCGTTGTATATTAACGGTTGTAAACTAAGTAATTGCATAATAGACTCTGGAGTGTCGGACAATGTCATGCCCCGTTCAGTGGCTGAAGCCTTAGGTCTTAGTCTCACAGAGGTGCATGGGAGATGTTATTCAATGGATGCTAAACAGGTCCCCTTGCTAGGACAAATTAAAGATGCCCAGGTTGCTTTGGCCTCCCACCCCGAAAAGAAGCTCTTATTGACTATCCTAGTGGCAGACATCCCGAAAAGCTATGGTCTCCTCCTAAGTAGAAGTTTCTATAGAGACTTAGGAAGGGAGATAAAGTTAGACTGATCTCAAGCTATGATACTGATTGGGAAAAAGAAAGTTAAGTTGGAGCCTGAAGAAAAAGATAAATTCACCATCCTAAAACCCGATGATCCCAAAGCCCAGATACTCTACCAAGAGTTGGAATTTGGAAATTACATGTTGTTCACTGAAGAATCCCTGAGTGATGAAAGAAGTGAAAGTCTAGATGAAAGAGCTTCATGTGAAGAGAGCAACCTTACCAGTGTGTGGACCTTGGAATTTGATGGAAGCTGTTCTTCATCAGGATTGGGTGCAGGCGTCGTGTTGATCCCTCCTCAAGGGAACCTGAACCAATGGCCTTTAAATTGGAATTTGGAAACACCAATAACACCACAGAATATGAGGCTCTATTACTTGGAATTGTAGCAGCAAAAGAGAAAGGGATAAGACTGCTGAAGGCTAGAGGCGACCTAGAGCTCATTGTGAAACAGGTTAGAAAACAATACTCTGTCAAGAATCATAGATTGAAGAATTACAGAAATAGGATCTGGGATGAAATAGAAAGTCTGGATTCCTTCTCCATTAAAGCGGTACCAAGAGAGTTGAATTCCAAGGCTGATTCCCTAGCAGTTTCAGCTTCTTTATTGTTGCCTCATCCAGAGTTTAAAGACAAGAAGTATAAGATCGAGATTGTTTACAGAGCTTCTGTTCCAGACAATATGGATTCATGGTAGGTCTTTGAAGATGATAGGAGCCTGCAGTTGTTCTTAGAAAGCAAAAAGAATACTCCTAAACACCATGTGAATGAAGGAGATAAAGAGGATTCCAGTCATGAATCACTAGAAAAGCAAGGTGAAACGATTCAGTTACAAGGTAATATTATCCCGCCTTACTTTGTGTCTTTGGAAAAGCTGTTTAATAGACATGATGCTTGTATCAAGCAGAAGAGGATGGAAAAAGGACCCACTACTGGTGAATATGAAGGGGTGAACATCAGTGATCCAGACGACCCCAAGATGATCAACATTGGCAAATGTTGTTCATCTGAAGAGAAGGAAGCTGCCAAGCAACTCTTTATAGAGTACAAGGATGTTTTTGCCTGGAGCTACGAAGACTTGAAAAGCTATAGAGGCAGAGAAGTGAAACATCAGATTCCTCTGAAGCCAGATGCCGTCCCTTTTTGCCAGAAATAGAGGAATTATAATCCAAAGATAGCAGATGCCATATTCTAAGAGGTGGATAAAATGCTGAAGGCTCGGATTATCTACCCAATTCATCACTCTACTTGGCTAGCTAATATAGTGCCTGTTCGAAAAAAGAACGAAGAAATCAGAATCTGCGTTGATTTTTGAAATTTGAATCAGGCGTCTCTCAAAGACAATTTCTCCCTTCCTAATATGGATTATTTACTGCAAATGGTGGCTGGTTCCGAGATGATGTCCATGCTTGATGGATTCTCAGGCTATAACCAAATTGAAGTGGAGGAGAAAGATTAGCACAAGATGGCGTTCACAACCCCCTAGGGTACATTTGCATACCATAGGATGCCTTTCATTTTGATAAATGCAGGTGCTAATTTTCAAAGGTGCATGAGCAAAACATTTGCTGATCTAAAGGATCAGATCATGGGGATATATCTGGATGATCTCACCGCGTTTTCAAAGAAAAGAAAAGACCACATAGAAGACTTGAGGAAGGTCTTGCAAAGATGCC
>MU225615.1:2353808-2388897 GCA_018584345.1 Thuja plicata | reverse complement strand
AATGCATGATTCTTTTTCTTAATCTGAATTGCAGTAGGAAAGAAAGGATGTTTCATTCCTGTGTTTTGAGGATGTGAATGAACCTCAGTAGGATGTGCTGTGGGATATTCAGAGAAGGATTCATTAGAAGCTTTCATCATTGCATTTATATCTCTATAGGTAGTTACTGAGCATAATAAATCATAGGATTTGTGAGCCGTATTGCTTAGTTTTAGATTAAGAATGCTTTTTCCTGCCTGAACTAAGTTCTAGCTAGACTTAGTTCGGTTTGCCTCTTCTGCTCTCAGGTTAAGAGCATACCTGAATTAGATTTAGGAATCAAGACATAATTCATTGCATATCATTTCAAAAGGGAGCTGTACCTACCAATTCAGAGAAAAGCCAGTAATCAGAGAACGAATTTTCAACTGTTGTAAGCAGATTTTGTTCATCATACGGGCATCAAGAGTCATATTGTCATAAGGTACAAGAAAGGGAAAATCTATTTACCAACACACCTCTCTTCAACTTTCAATCCTAACCTCTCATTCCTCAAATTCTTCTATAAATGGAATGAATTTTGAGATCAATGAGCCCCTAATTTTAGAATTCATTTGCAAACTTATGCTGCTCATATTCTTAGAGATTTTAAATGCATTTTCTCTCATTACTCTTATCATTGTTATAATAGTTCAATTAGAGCTCTAAAATGAACTTTGATTGAGCATTTTATGTTGCATTTTTGTTAAATCTTCCATTCTAAGATGATGTTATCACTGATTTATAAATAATCTAAGGGCAATTATAGCATATTTCATACTCTTCTTAGGTAGGGAGAAATATGTCAATTTTTGTGATATATATGTACTTTTCCTTTGATATTTCATGTTGTTTCACTAATCCAATGACATATTGAAGTGTTGTATTACAGTTAACAGATCTAAAAAACACACACACATTTCTGGCACCCATCATGAGGCAGATCCTCAGATTTTACCTCATCTTCTTATCATTTTTGGCTAATTTGGGTTCTCTATTTTCAGGTTCAGAGTCATCTTTAGTTGATCAAGACTCACATTTAGGAAAGGGCCTCGCATACAGGAAATCAGATCGCATCCTAGGTTTCTAAACTCACATATGGGGAATCCTATATCGTATCTGGTGAAAAATCACATCTAGTAAATTTTGTATCGCATGTTGTGTAAAGCATCACATTCGAAACTATTAATCACATACAAGAAATCTAGGCTCACATCTAGGAAAGGAAGTTGCATCTAGTTATTTGATTTGAAAATTTGAATGTCTAACCAATAATATTTTGACCATGCCTATTTCTGTCCTTTAAACAACCTAACATTTGTTTGCAGGTTGCTGTCAGAGCCTTTTTTCTCAAAAAGGTGGAAAGAAAAAACTAACTTGTGGTTTGCAGGTTGTAGAATTGTTCGATTTGTCTCTATTTGTTTAAAGATTTAAAACTAAGTACATTTTCCATCACTTAATAAATTGACTAGAGGATTATGCTCTTTTCCTTCAAGGAAAATCAGAAAAGTCAATTTAAGATTTGAGAGGAATTTAAAATAAATGGACAAAGCAAACTCACATTGTCTAATTCTTTTGGGATAGTAATTGAACAAGCTATTTCACTAAATGTTGTGGTAAATGAACAAGTTCAATTGTATAATTCTTTTGGGATAGTAATTGAACAAAGCAAAGCACTAAATCTTGTGGGAAAAAGAACAAAGAAAATTCATTGTCTAATTTTGGGAAAAGTAAATGAACAAGAAAATCACCTAATTTGGGGAAATTGAACAACACAATTTTTTTTCCAAATGCTTTGTGCTTTCTTAAAATATGAACTTAAAGTCAAAATTAAGCTTATTAATTAGTTTCACTAGAGGATTTTCTCTTCTTTCCAAGTGGAAGAATTAAAGACTCATCATGGGAGATTGAGTCTTGAGAGACGTAGTTTAAGGAAACAAACATTATTGGTGTGTTTGTGGGAGAAAACTGCATTGAATAGGAGAGTATGCTCTTATTCTTTTGAAGAATCACAAATCTAGACTCCTAAGCTCGCCAATCCTTTTAATTTCTTTCAACAACATTAGAGGGCCTATTGATTGAGGAAAAAATCTCTCGAGATGACCCAAGCGAGGACAGGCTTTATGCCAACCCTTCCAACTCACTATAAATAATTGCTTCCTTATAAGCCAAAGCTTCGGAAGATGTAGTTGGTTTTGTTCCTAGAATTTTGACATCATTCCTTAAACATGCTTGAGTGTGTGTAGAGAAGAGCTTCTTGAATCTTGCTTGCGAGACTACACACATTTGAGTACTCATAGGAATATACGCCTCAATTTTTCCTTGTGCAATTCTATGGGGGATGATTGCAAACAGATGCCCATAATTATAAAATACTTGTAGTCAAATTACCTGATTTATCTCTGAAAGGGTGATAATATTTGTGTAAGGAAAATAGTAATTTCCCCAAGATACTCGTCATTTCATGCCCTCACTTGCATTTAGAGTCGGATAATACAACATCATGACTAGAGCCATTGTGTGCTTGGTGATGGCTATATTCTAATTAGCATGTGAGTGTGTACCTAAGTCTATGAAAAAATATTTTCATTATATGCTTAGAAACTAGGGAATAGGGAAAGTGTTTGATTACCCTTAACAAAATAATATTGCTTGATGTGTCCAAAAGAATCACTAAAAAGATAACTCTTAAAACAAGAAATCATTTTCATTCCCTGACATACATGCTATTTACAACTCACTGGAAAGTCCCAAAAAACCTCTACTGTCAGACAAAATTTCACACATTTCAAGACAAAAACTGGCAAAATTATCAAAACCATTAGAGGCTCATTTTTTGTTAGTCTTAGCTCGCATCTGGTTGCATTAGCTTGCATCCAAGATACTCAGCCACTTTTGGTCATTCCTGGCCACATGCAGGAAACTTTCTCACATTCAGTAAATCAAATCTCGCATTTGGTTAAGCGTAAGCTCGCATCTAGAAATTAAAACCTCACATTTAGTGGGTTTCATCTAGGAGAGTGAGCACTTACACATCTATCTCTCAGAGAAATTCAATATTTTTGTATACCCTTTTGGCTCTTTAGTCTAGTCTTGATGCTCTTATTGGTCCACTAGTTGCTATTTCACAACTTTTTTAGGATTCTACCTTGCATGTCCTCTTGGACTCTCATAATTGGTCTCAAAACATGTGGTCTACCCATATATCAAAACTTCTTGATTCCCAGCTCACTATCAGGGCATTCTAACCCACTGACGCTGGAGTCATTCACTTTCACCAAACAAAAACAAACTTATACTTGGACACACTTACTTTGACAATTTGAGACTCTATTTGACACTATTGGAAAACCTTTGACAAATTTGATATCCAATTTTCATGGTTAACAGAGGATGCAACAAGTATATTGCTGAAAAATTAGAAGTACCTCCTATATTACTACAATATCATCAAGGAGAGACATCTCGTAATCCGCTATTCAATCAAGACTCACCCGCGATGGATGCTCCTCATCAAGGATGGAGTAGAGCTTTTGATGAATACAACAATGAAAAAAACCAAAAAGATCAAGACAACAGTAGTGAAGAAGAACAATACATCAACCATCCTTTTTTTGAATCAGATAGTGACAGAAACATACCCGAGGAAGAGTACAACAAGCTTAGACAAAGTAGAAAATTCTGAAGGACATTGGAAAGAATCATTGGTGAAGACAAGGAGAAGTACTTCCTACATCTAGCATCTCTTAGAGTCAAACTCCCTAAAGATTATGATGTTAAGAGACTAAAGGAGAAAGAGGTACCAACACCTATTTCTATTCTCACCAAACAATTGACCTTAATGTAATCTGAACTTGCAACATTGAAGAAAGAAAAGGTCAAACCATTAAAAAAATACTCTTTGGACAACATATGTCCATTTCATTTTGACAAGAGTATCAAAATGGTCCCATTTCCTCCCAACATGGCAAGGCCCAAATATGACAAGTACATGGGAGAAACTGATCCACATGACCATGTGAGAGAGTTTTGTGCTCTAAGCATTGAGTACATGCATGAACCTACCTATTTAATGAGGCTATTTCCCAAAATTTTAGGTGGAAATGCTATGGAGTGGCTCTCTAAACTCACACAAAGTGTGAAGTCTTTTGAGGAGTTAATACAACATTTTGTCCAACATTACTCCTATAATATACAACATAACATAACCATGATGGATCTATGTAACAAAAACAATGAACTGGTGAATCCTTTACACACTTTTTACAAAGGTGGAGGAAAATATTTTCTAGGTACTCAGGAGAAATACCCAAATTAGAAAAGATGGAAACATTTATTAACAACTTGGTACCCAAAATGAACTATGCACTGCAAATGCAAGATTCACCAAGCTTTGATAGGATGATCAAGAATGCTATCCATGCTGAAGATGTCATGGTTAAGAAAGGAGAAATCACACTCGAAAGTGATAAAAAATACACTAACTAAAAGAACAAGCCTAAATGGTGGATACAAAACAAGAATGTTGTTAACGATGGAGTGGTAGACACATCCAATGCTAATCCTAAACCAATGGTGTTCAATCTAACAAACAACTTACAAGCGAAAAAATAAGCTAAGGTAACAACCACAATACCAAGATAAAACAATGAGAATAACAAGAAAAAACCATGGAATAGACCTCAAAGAACATTTAATCCATTGGGAGAATCTCTTGAGATACTTTTGAAGACACTCTTGCATAATAAAGTCCTCACAATTGCCGATTCAAAACCTTGGAAACAAGAAGTCAAACCAAGATGGTGGGATGACAGTTCTTATTGTGTCTTTCATAAAAACAAGGGACATAAGACTAATAACTATGTTAAGCTTAAACATGTTATACAAGACCTTATTGAAGGAGGAAAAATCAAAGTGGAAGGGCATACCACTAACATAGATCATACATCATTTAGCAAACCATTCCCTACTACGAAAAAGGGGAAGCTTCTAAAGGAAAAGGAAATGAAGTAAATTACACCTACTCTAATAATGGCAATGTGATCAACATGTTGGACAATAAAAGCGAATCAATCAATGTGATCACTATTAAGGGTGCTAAAGACACATCAACACAATCAAATGTGGTGACTCAAATCCAAGCACAAGTCACGATCAAAGGAGCACAATCCTCATCCAAACAAGCGACATCCTCCAAAGTACCTATTGTCACAATTCCCAAACCAGAAAAAACAAGACAAATAGTTACAATCCCATCTGCTGACTATAACTTAGTAGACCAGTTGAAAAGAACCTCAGCTCAAATTTTTATATTTGAGCTACTAAATATTTCTTCAGTGCATAGGGAAGTTCTTGAACAAGCCCTACATTCTGCAAATGTTCTAAAGGACATTGATGTAGATAAGTTCTAGGAAATTGTTAATCATATCTTAGCTCCACATTACCTATATTTTTTGGAAGAAGATGAAAAATCATTGACTCATCTGCATAATCAACCCATACACATTGAAGTCTTGATTCACAAATCCCATGTCAGATGTGTATTGATAGATGGAGGTGCAAGGTTGAACATATGCACTCTCAATATAATAAATAAGTTGGGTCTTTTAGAACAAACCATTGACTCAAGGAGTAAGATACCTATCAAAGCTTATGATGAAGAAGAAAGGTCATCCAAAGGACTCATTGTTCTACCAATCATAATAGGACCAATTGAACAAAATGTGATTTGTCAAGTTCTTGATCTACCATTGGCCTATAACATTTTACTAGGGAGACCTTGGATACACAAAATGCAAGCAGTACCATCTACTAACCACCAATGCATCAAATTCCCACATAGTGGGGTGGAAGTAACAATTAATGCAGATATAGGCTATACTTGCAATAATGTCAAAGAAGATAGTATGGTTCCTCATAATAAAGAACTCACAAAAGAATCTATACTTGAAACTTCTAAGGACATGGTGATGAGAAGATTTGGAAAGACACTAAAACTTGAAGAAACCAATTTGGGAGAATATAACCTAGACATGACCCCGTCATTGAAAAAACTTCCTGCATCTCCAAGATCTTATAGGAAACCTTCCTCATCTTTCACACCTACAACATCAAAAGAACAAGACATTCATAAAGCAACTGGTATGGTTAGAGCCTCTACTTCTCAAGAGGATGAAAATGAAGATAAAGTAGTCTTAGCTTGGCTCTACAAAGGAGAACCAAAATAAAATGAGGTAAAACATGTGGAGATATCCCCATGGAAGTATGGTAAAGGATATGACCTTCTTAGACATATGAGATACAAAGGGAAGGGACCTTTGGGAGATAAAGGAAAAGGAATTGTTGAACCTATACACATGGAATTCAGAAAAGGAGTAGAAAGGATATGATAGGAAATTAGTTTCATTCTATAGATCAACATATCTTTTTGTCCCCTAAAAATTGTAGCAGGTTAAATCCCTTAATGGGGTGAACTTTAACAGGTTCTTATTTGTAAATCATTTAACATGGTAACTTCTTTATTGAGGTTTGAAATCCTTCAACAAGGTAGATCATAACTGATCTTATTGTACTCATAATAGTGTACTAATCACTCCTAACATGGTGAAACCTTAGAAAGGGTATTTGTAGCTCCTAATAGGGAAAAATCATTTACTACAGTAGTGGGCTTGTGGGTGTCATCCCCACCATGGTTGTTTCTCTCTTACAAGGGTTTCCATGATAAAATATCCATGTTATATGTGTTGATCTTGTGGATTCTTGATATTGTTTACTACCATTTTTTTACTTCAATTATATGCTTTGTGGTTTGGAAGTTAATAATGCAAATATTAATATTGGTGGTTGAATTTTTTCATTACCTGTTTGTACTGATTTACCCCCCTCTCAGTACCTAAGATTTCCAACAGAATATTTCTTGGTTATTCAACAAAAAGAAAGGCATACATATGCTATAATAACAGATTGAGAAAGATAATTGAGAGTGAAAATGTCAAGGTAGATGAGTGTAATCAGAGACAATCTAGATCTTGTGGATATGAATCATATGATTAGGATGACAATCTAAATAAAGGGATGAAGCCTCAAAATAGGAATCAAGTTTAGATTGTTCCAGTGGATCAAGAAGAAGAAGAGAAAATTGAAGAGAAAACACAAGAGTCTAGAATTCAAGCAAATCCTAAAACTCCAAGGTATGTAAGATTGAATCATTCAGAAAATAAAATAATAGGTGATAGAAAAAAGGTGTTCTAACTAGAAGAAAAGTTGCTGAAGATAGCGTTGAGTATTTTTTGATTTCAAATATTGAACCTAAAGATGTTAGTGAAGCATGTCAAGATGAACATTGGGTGAAAGTAAAGAAAGAAGAGTTGAATCATATTGAGAAGAAAAAAACATGGGTTCTTGTTCCCAGACCTAAGGCTAAGAATTTTATTGGAACTAAATGGATTTTCTGAAACAAATTGAATGAATATGGTGAAGTGATAAAAAACAAGGCAAGATTTGTTTGCAAAGGATATTCACAAATGAAAGGTATAGATTTTGAGGAGACTTTTTCTCTTGTAGCTAGAATTGAAGCTATGATATTATTTATTTCTTATGCTATTTACAAATATTTTAGAGTATATCAGATGGATGTCAAGTCTGCATTTTTGAACGGTGAATTGGAAGAAGTGTACATAGAGAAACCAGATAGATTTTCATTGACTGATCATAGCCATATGGTTTTTTAGTTGAAGAAATCTTTGTATGGATTGAATCAAACCCCTAGAGCCTCGTATGCATGATTGGATATGTATCTAATGAATCTTTGATTTAACAAAGGCACTGCTGATAGTAATTTGTATTTCAAGATTGATCATAATAATGTTCTGATTGTTGAAGTTTTTGTTGATGATATTTTCTTTGGAGGGAATGATAAGTTGAGAAAAGATTTTGCTAATGAAATGAAAAATGATTTTGAGATGTCTATGATTGGAGAAATGAAATTATTTCTAGGATTGTAAATCTCACAGCCAGTTATTGAAATCTTTATATATTAGTCTAAGTATGTGAAAGAATTGTTGAGGAAATTTCATATGGAAGATTCAAAGCCAGTTGGTACTCCTATGGTGACTTAATTAAAGTTGATAGAGGATGATGATTCACCAAAGGTAAATCAAACCAGATACAAATCTATGATAGGTAGATTAATTTATTTGACTCAGAGAAGAACTAGTATTATGAGTGTTGTATGTATTGTTGCTAAATTTCAAGCAGATCCTAAGGAATTCCATATTGTAGTTGTTAAAAGAGTATTTAGATATTTGAAAATGACAACTGATTATGGCCTATGGCATCCTGAAGATGATGATTTTACCTCAAATACTTTTACTGATGCTGATTGGGAAGGAAATATGGATGAAAAGAAGAGTACTAGTGGTGGTGCAATTTTCTTGGGTAAGAGATTGGTTTCATGGTTGAGAAAAAAGGAAAATTGTATTTCAAAATCTACTATAGAGGCAAAATATGTTGCTGCTAAAATCAAATGTACTCAAGTGTCATGGATGAAGCAGATGTTGAAAGATATCATAATAGAGTATGAAGAGCCTATTTATATCTACCATGACGATTCAAGTGCTATAAACATTTCTAAGAATCCTGTGTTACATTCAAAGACAAAGCATATATCTACCAAGTTTCACTTTTTGAGAGAGACGGTAAATGAGAAGGAAGTCAGATTGGAATATGTGCCTACTAAGGAAAAAATTGCAAAATTTTTCATGAAGCCTTTTCCTAAGGAGACTTTTGAGTACTTCAAAGGTAATTTAGGGGTGGTTTCCCCTCATGATCAGAACTAATATGCATTGGTTTTCATCACTCCAGTGTATTTCACTGAGATATCTTGTGATCTAGATTGATGTTTGGTGGAAACTACTCAGGGGGGTAGTTAGTCTTGAGTTTTGAGAGTCAGGTGTTTAGATTTTTGGCCTCTATGGTTAAGTGTATATATGTTCCTTTTCCATTGATTTCAAAGGGGAGAGATATTCATGTGAACAACTTATGGGAGAGATTCATAGTAATGTATGGGGGACAAATTATTGATTTCTTTAACATTGATTTTTTTTACATCATATGTTGCCATCAATGCCAAAGGGGGAGATTGTTGGAATAATATGCATATATGTGTTTTCATTGATGTCAACATATTTATTTGTTTGAGACATTGTTCCTATGATGTTCAGAAATTTTTTTGGTTTGGTATTGGCAGTGTGTTGAAGATCAGAATCTGCGGATGTGTGTGTTGTGTCAAGGGATGTCTATAGTTGATTCAGTTCAACTTTTAGAGGTTCGTATGATGATTTAAGTAAGTTATGGGTTTTTGTATTGAGAATGGTATTTTGGACATTCAGAGGTGATAATGTGACAATATTTGGATCTATAGTGCTCTGCATTGCAATATTTTCATATGTGGATCTATGTAACATATTTGGGATATTGATGTGTGTCTTCAACTCAATTGGTTCATGATTTGGATATTTACAAGATTTTTTTCTTGATTGGCAGAGGTTACTATTGGTGTTCTTGAGGTTCATAATGATGATTTTGATGATTCTAGTGATTTGAGTTGCTATGGATATTTCTGCGGCATTCCATGATGCTTGTGGATGTTTCTAGATCATTCTCTTGTTGTATTGTTGGTTCACATTAATCAAGGTGATCACATTTGGTGATTTTTTGTTGATGAATTTATGTTCTTGGCTGGCCTTGTTTATTCTTTCAAGGTTGATAATTTGTGTAACTATAATTGTATTCATGTGTGTGAGAGTGTGTGAGTGAGTAGATGAGACAAAGATGTGTGAATATTGATTATGTATTTTGAAGACAAAGATTTGGTGTGGAAAATAAAGTTTTACTTCAATGGAATTGATCGAGGAATGTTGAAGATGCTAATGTACAATTCATGATCTATAGATTTTTATCCATATATTTTTAAGGAAGTGAGCCTTTCCAGGGAATAAAGCCTTCACTAGTAGAATTTAGAAAATATGTGACTACGTGACTAAATTTTTTAGTCATGTGACTAAAACCAATCAAATTGTATCAATTTTTTGTACTTCACAATTATAAATGACTAATTTGATCATTGAGTAAAATCACAAGGTCAAACAAATAAAAATGACTAAATAAATGACCAAATAATTAGTCACCCAAAAAAAAAAGAATAAATGAATTATTATTACTCCTTTATAGTAACATTTGATAATATCTTAGACTTATATACTTAGAAGTTCTATTTCACCAGTAATACTTATTTTCCAAAAGTCTTATTGCATGAGCAATCCATCTACACCCATCTCATGTTAGAAATCTGGGTTTTAGGTGATTTCAAAATTGATTTATAAACAACAATTAGAAATAGAATTATCACAAGGAATAGTTACCATCAAATAAAATTTTCAAGTGTCATGGTTTATTGTTTCAAAGTGGTTTCTCATCTCTCACCTAAAACTAATTTGATTCACATATAATATTAGATGTTCAAATCAAATTAGATTTTATTTGCATGCGTGAAATCTTTAGCCCTTAATTAACATGTTGCCTATTTTTATCTTTAAAGCATAAAACAACTTTGTATGTCTCTTAATTTAGTCATCTGACCATATCTCTCGGAAAACATTCCCCACAATTATTCTTTGATGCACGTCCATACCTAGGGTGGAAACTGACAAAGAAATTTTCTTTATATATACCTATGATTTGTATTTTTTTAAAGTTTCTAAAGCATTTTCAAAAAATCATTTTAAGATTGCCTTTGGTATCCTAATTGTGTCTATCACAAACAAAGGATGAAAAAGAAGTATCATTAGAACTTTAGAGGACCAAACCAACATATCTTCCTTAGACTAACTTGAAAAAAGTGCCTAATGATGAGTTTTATTATTCACAACAACCTACTACAATATTGGAACTTGTGCTAAAGAAAATATGGCTAGTGTATTTTTGGTTGGCCACGTCAAACCTTACCTGATATGCAACTGAAACAAGACTCCAATTGCATTTTGAACTCAATAAAACACTCCCAAAACTGCTCTTCAAATTGACGGAAACTTAAAAGCTCTAATTACATCTCAACTTGCCCTTAAAGTTTCCAAAACCCCTATTTTCTTATTTTTTTTGCATTTTTAAAAAATTAACACTTATCATGTGATTTATAATACATCATATGATAAGTGATAATTATATTCATTTTTAATTGTAAAAATAAAAAATAATGATATATTTTATATTTATATCTATTAAGCAATGGACTTAATATATATTAACATAAGATAATATTACTACTTGTTTTATATATGTTACTTGATATGCATGTTACTTGATTTATATATGTTACTTGATTATTGCTTGTATTATATATGTTACTTGATTATACATGTGTTAAATATGTTACTTGATATACTTGAATATATTTATTGATGTCAAATAGGTGTTAAGATTAGATATTCTTTGTTAAGATTATACATGAACATTATATATGTTACTTGATAATTGCTTGTATTCAATTGATGTCAAATATGTGTTGAGATTAAAGATTATTTGTTAAGATTATACAGGTTATATATGTTACTTGATTATTTCTTGTACATTCAATTGATGTTGAAAATAGGTGTTAAGATTAAATATTATTTTTTTAAAATTATACATGAACATTATATATGTTACTTGATAATTGCTTGTATTCAATTGATGTCAAATAGGTTCTAAGATTAAATATTATTTGTTGCTTGATTATACATGAACTATATATGTTACTTGATTATTACTTGTATCCAATTGATGTCAAATAGGTGTTAATATTAAAGATGTCTATGCAATCAAATCATCTAAATAAATCATATAATCAAATAAAATCATCTAATCAAATCGTCTATGTATAATCATCTAATCAAATCATCTATGTATAATCATCTAATCAAATCATAATCATAAAATCAAATCATAATCATCAAATCAAATCAAATCATTTAATCAAATAATCTAGTATAATAATCTAATCAAATCATAAACAACATGTATAGATTTAAGAATGTACATCTATCTATACATCAAATATAAGCACATGTATAAATCATCTAGATGCCAATCATAAATCTATATAATGTCAAATCATAAATGTAAGACATAAATCATCTAGATGTCAACCATAAACACATAAATCATCTAAGAACACATAGAGACTATGTAGAAAACAAATATATGTCAAATCATAAATGTAACACATAAATCATCTTTGTCTAGGTCTCGAGAGCATATAAATATATGTCTCGAATCATAAACTAAAATATCAAACATATAATAATGAAATGTATAATAAGTCTCGAATCAAAGATCTGCAACATGTCCTAAACTAGGGATTCATCAAGACACATACAAATAGAGTGACCCTTAGACTGAGTTTCATGAGCATCCTCTGACTATCAAGTAGCAACTGACCCTTGCAAATTTAGTACAACAATTGGTTATATACACAGATATAATTATGTAAAGTATTTGAAATATATAAATACACTTACATGCACACACATTTAAAATTATATTTAAAAATTATTTGACCACTAGTAGGTGTCACATCAACCAAATCTCTCTTGCGAACACACTCTGAGCCCACACTGGAGGTAATATGATTTTCTAACTATGCGTACAAAATATTATACATCTACAAACATCAATACATGTGACTACAATTAATTGTTTAATATAAACTAAAAATTGAATAAGTGTGCATTGATGTTAAGAAGAAATCAAATTAAATACCTGGGTCTTAGGAGTAGGAGGATCATCAGTGTGGACCAGTGTATCATCAATAGAAGCTCCATCACCCACACCATCTCTGGTCCCAAACCTCTTTAGTAATGAGGAGTGTAGGGGGGTGTGTAGTTGAGAGGGGAGTGATGTAGAGTCAGAACCTAGATGCAATAAAATATCCATATAGGATCCTATATCAGTGCCAATGTCGATGTGACTCAACCCTCATAGTGGCTCCTAAAATGCCTCTAGGCCCTCAGTTGTGATGTGGACATATCCAACTCATATCCCTACCTCTATAGATACATAGTGATCTATGGGTGTAGAGTACTGTGCAGAGTGTTATGATTTTTTTTGTTTACAATTTGATGACATGTCCTAGGCTGGTGGAACTAAAGGGACATGCACAACTTTGATGACATATTTGATAGACTAGATCGGTATCCTCTATAATTTTTCAATATAGGAATGTGACTGTAGCAGATCCTCCAAAAAATAAAGTGCCAAATCTAATTGAATCTGTTGTCCAAAAAGCGCTCTTATCTCGTCTAGCATAAGAAGACATGTTTTTGTATATGCATGATCGCTCGAGACTACAATACTAGATGATGTGTTCTAAGATAATCTCAGTTGGATCAGTCTAGTAAAAATATATCTGTCGAGTGTGTCAGAAGTAAAAGTGATGGTTGTAGATGAAGTATACCCTATCCTATCTACTACTTACCTCTACGAAGCAATTATAACTCTATCAACAGTAGAAGCCATTGTTGGTGTCACTATCGGAGTCCTCTTCCCAACCAACTATCTATGAGAAGGTACAAATTGATCATCCTTATGATACTAATCATGATTAACAACTCTATCACACACCTGATCAAAATATCTAGGGAGATCTAAATAGTTGAGGTTGAGACCCAAACGGATCTCGATGTACAACCGCTGGGCAAAATATAATGGAATATGGTTTTTATTAGGATAATGACCATGTCTTGCAAGGAATCGAGGGTATATAATGCAATCTATATAAGGAATGACGTATTGTGTAACTTGATATCCCCTCACCTTGGCCATCTCATCATATGCAAGAAGACCTCTTGTTTGATGATCTCCTTAGGGACACGACTCTGGACCATCTCTAAGGATATATCGCCCAAGACCTCAGCTCTCAAATCTCAAAAAATAGTCTCAATAACCTATGGTATAAATGAAGAATGGGATCTCAACCTCACAGTCAAATCCTTGAGACTCCTCAGTATAGTATTACAAATATCTATGTAAAAACCCTCCTTAGATATACTGATGGAATCTTGGAGCCGATCTAGCTTTGTGTGAGCAATTTGAAATATGCTCACAATATCTAGAAAGCGAGGCAGAATAGGGTGTGCACAAACATCAAGTGTTTTAACCTCAGTTTCATCACCTTGAGGTACATCCTATTCTAGTACATCCTGAGGTACATTATCTCTATCGTGTGTGGTCATCTAGGGGTAACATGTGTTTAATGTTAAAAATTAAGTACAAGTGCATGTAAAATAGAAACTAATATTACAATCTAAAATTATAGATGTACAATTATAAATAGTGGATATTTTACTTATTAAACTATAATTTTTTTAAAATGATCTAACTTTACATAACATTTAAACATAGCGTAAATAAGTTTAAACATCTAAACATCTAACTAAACATACATGTATATAGTTCATTTAAACATCTAAATAGAAGTCTTATTTAGGGGAATTATGTTGAATAATAGGCGCTCTTAAGGGTTATAATGTCATAATATATAAGTCCTACTAAGCTTGGTATAATGTCATAATAGGCCATAGTAAGGGGTCTTATGTCATACAAGGTCATCTTAAGGGGTTGTATGTCATAATAGGTCAGGTATTTTTCATAATAGGTCCTATTAAGGGTCTTATGTCATGATAGGTTCTATTAAGTCATAATAGGTCCCACTATGTCATAATAGGTTCTATTATGTCAAAATATGTCCTATTGTATCAAAATAGGTCGTGTTATGTCATAATAGACCATATTATGTCATAATAGGCCCTACTAAGGCGTATTAAGGGGATTTATGTCATAATAGGGACTCTTAAGGGGTATTATCTTGTAATAGGTTATCTTAAGGGGTCTTATGTCATAATAGGTTCTACTTAGGGGTCTTATATTATAATAGGCCATCTTAAGGGATATTATGTCATAATATGTCCTACTAAGGGTCTTATGTCATAATAGGTCTTATTATGTCATAATAGGTCATGCTAATGGTTCTTAAGGGGATTATGTAATAATAGGGGTTGTTAAGGAATCTTATGTCATAAAAGGTCCTACTAAGTGGTCCTAGGTGTCTTAATGGGCCCTAGGTGTCTTAGAAGGTTCTAGGATGTATTAAGGGGTTCTAGGATAACATTTTAACATCTAACTAGACATGTTTTATTTATACATACTATTGGAAACATATAGAACATATACATAACATTTGAACATATCAGAAATAAATTTAAACATTTAAACATCACACTATATATATGTATACCATTTAAATATATGTAGCATTGGGGTCAAAATGGGTCCAAGGATGTATTAAAGGGTTCTCGGTTTCTTACAGGGTCAAAAGATGTCCTAGGATGTATTAATGCATCCTATAACGTCTTAAGAGGTCCTAGGATGTACTAAGGGGTCCTAAGGGGTCAGAGAGAGAGAGAGAGAGAGAGAGAGAGAGAGAGAGTACCTATATATTTTTAAATAATTTTTGAAGTTCACATAATACAAAAATAAAAAAATACAAAAAATGAACCACACATGTACCCAATTAAACAAAGTTTAAGTTTATTTGTAAAGTTTTCTATATGTATTTTTTTGAAATTTTCCAACATTTTCTAATAATTTTCTAAAATCTCCTAATGTTTTATTTTTTTTAAAATTTTCCTAAGGTTTTAAAACTTTCTAATAATTTTCTAATAAAAACAATTAAAAATTACTGGAAATGAAAACTACTGATATAAATAACTAAAAATAATTTAAAAATAAATATTTTCTATAGTTTTTTAACAATGATTTTCTAATATTTTCTAACTACGATTTTCTAACATTTTCTAACTACGATTTTCTAACATTATCTAACAAAAATCTATTTTTTTTTAATAAAAAATAACTGAAAATGAAAAAACTAACTAAGTTAATTGAAAAAATATAATTTACAATAAAAAATAAACAAAAAGGAAGAATTATGTGCCCCTGTTATCAACGGTGATTTGAAGATGTTGAAAGAGCTCACAAAATGTTGATGTTAGTATCGGTCATCACAAAGTTTTCTCTAATGCCTAGGGTCCATGAGCACAGTAAAAATGTTTTGTGAAAATGACTGTTACTACCAAAAATTTATTTGAAATCCGGACAAAGGGGCCTTCATGTAAATACCCCCTTCACACGAAGACCCCTACATAGGGTAGTTCAATCGAAGGGGGGTCTTCGTGTGAACACCTACACATTAGTGTGCTCACTCAAAGGTCTTAACCCCCTTCTCATGAAGACCCCTCTTCACATGAAGGGATCAAAAATGGAAATTGTTTTCATGCCCCATTTTCCTTCGTGCCCAAAAGTGGGACACACTATTGTGAGATCACCCACAAGCTATAATACTTCTTCAATTGAACTAGTATGCCATGATGTGTCATATTTTTCAAAGTATAACTACATGAGAAAAGTGGTTTACCAGATATAATCATAGGCTCCCCTGCCGCCGAATCTTTCTTAGGTGTAGAACCACTCAAAACTCTAGTTTCCTTAGCTCCTTCTTCTCTCAAATTATTCACTGCATCATTTGAGTTAGATGCCTCTTCTTTTTCATCACTTTTGTTTATTTTATATGTTCTTTTTCCTTTTGACTCGACTCTCTTGTTGGTGGTCTATTCTATCTTAACAGGCTTAGATGGTGTTTCCTTAAATGTATATGGTTTGGATGTATCAATTTTTTTTTTCTAATTTCTTCTCCAATGAACTAACAAAAGTTTTCATTGAGATCCTTGTCTGTCTTCCTCTAGAAGATAATGCAAATGGTATATATTCAGGAGGGGCATCATCATCAACATCATTAATAGGTTCATCTGCAACCTTTTGATTTCCCTTCTCCTTTTGCTTTCCTTAAATTTCTTCCTTGCTTCTTCCATCTTTTCCTAAGTGAAACCCATCATCTCACCAACCATATCAACTTATTTTCTGATTTTTCTTTCTCTTCTAGGTCTAGTGAGTGTCTCATGCACCTCAAGGCTCTTTTCTTCATAAGTACCTAACCTTTCTCTAATTTGACCAAAGGTTTATGTATAGTCATAAAATGGAAGCACTTCCATTGTTGACTAGTTTAGCCTTCTGAGTAAGTGGTTTGGCATCATGCCAAGCGCCTTGAATGGGTTCCTGACTTGGATCTAGATTTTTTCCCCTGTTCTGCCCCATTTCCAAAATTTCCATCTTATTTCTGACACTCCAGATTGAAAAAGGGAACTTCGACCTTAGGGTCAAGGTAAACCTTTTTGGGTCAAGGTCTATCTTGACCTTGACCTAGGTCAGAATCAACCTTTTTCTGACCTAGGGTTCAAATTCTAGAATTTTAGGGTTTTCAAATGTCAGGCTTTGGAAAGAGTTAATTTTCGCTTCGCGGTCAGCTGTTTTGGTCTTCGGAACAAAAAATCTTAAATTATATTTAATATATGTCCTCTTATAGGGTTATAGGTATAATTGGATTTTAATTCTCCTATGTAGGCCTCTCTAGAAGATTGTGCCCTAGTTTCATATATAAGGAAGCTTTCTCGTCTCATTTTCTCTAACCATGAACCACAAGCTAAGAATTGAACTATAAGAAAGAACAATCTAAGACAAAGACTTGAAGAGTGAGATCCAAAGATGAAGAAGGAATATTTGAAGAAAGCCAAGTAGTCATTGAAGCATTCATCCATTCTCAAGCATTCAAGCACTTCTCAAGCACTCATTTCATCAAGGAGATCCATTGGTGGCCATTGAAGGATTCAAGCTCCATGAAACCCTCTTGTTGAAGATTTCTTCATCCACATTCCTCCAAGAATATTCCTATTCAAATATCCATTCAAGATTGGTGTTGAAGATCTTCAAGAAATTGATTTGAGACATCCTACATTCTACATTCTACATCCTTTTTGGTGCATGCATACTTGTGGATCCACGTATTTGAATCTGCCACAAGGACTTCTACAAGCAAGGTGAATTTGTTCATTTAATTTGTTTTACTTATGAAATTTCAATTATACTTTGAGGTTAATTCCAAAACCAAGGTTTGACCAAGTCAAACCCCTCCCCCTAACAAACAATCCATTTTTATTATAGGTACAGGTTCAGAACAACATATCAGAGTGCAGATTTGGATACCCTTTTTCAGCAAACTTTTGGGATCCAAAGATAGATTTCCTATCAAAGAATTTTTTGGTCGATTCTGCCCTAGGTCAGAAATAGAAATTTTGGGTCAATGGTGACATTGACTTGAGGGTCAAAATCAAAACTGTGTCAGAATGGAAAATTTTTTGGGTTTTGTTTGTCTCTGCGTTTCTATTCCAAATCTGGTCTCATATTTTCTAGAAAATTAGTGCAGACCCCTGAAAAGAACATTCTTCAGATCTAAAATATTTCAATGTTAGTATTTTTCTCTTATTCATTTAAATTAAAGTTATTAATCTTTCTAAATCTATCATACATTCAAATCTATAAACGGGTATTTAAGATTTTCCTCTTTGCTCTTATTTCCAAATGATTGATTCATTTATGCATTGATCCTTCCTTTGGGGTTAATCAATTTGGATCCTTCATTTGTGTATCTAAGGATAAAAGGAGAGCATCTTATTTAGCTCCTACATTTCTAATACATCTATTTCATACCCCAAACATGTTTAAATGTAATATTTTATATGTTACATTTTGTTGACCTCTATTTTATATCTTACATTTTGGTAAACCCGCGATAGACAAATCTTTCTTTTTGGTGTTAGATTTACATATTTTATGTTAGATCTTGCATGCATATTAGATTAGTTTTCTTTTATGTTCTTGCATTTACATTTCAAAAATTAAAAATCAAAATCTTGTGTTTTCTAAATTAGTTCATTTGCATTGCATTTGTGTATGAGCTTTACCACTTCTAGTCCTACTTATAGTAGCCTGGTTAGAATAAGCTGTAGACTTATGGGTTCCTTTGATCCTAAGTCTTACTCTCCTTTCCTTAGGACCCTGGATGACAATTTGATCACCCATGATTCCATTCCTTATATGGAGCATAACTCTTCTCACTCATCTCATGATGAGGATGATTCTTTAAGAGTTCCTCCTAAACAAGTGTAAAAACTTTCAACTGAACTTGATAAAATGGGAAATTGGATTATTCAAGAAAACCATAATCAAGATTCCATCCAAGCTATAGAGGCTCTTAAGAAATTCCTTTGTGATAGTGATCAAGGTATTAATCTCTTGCATGGTATCACTCATATTGTGCATTTGAATGTTAAACCTTTAGCACAAGAGGCTCAAAATCTAGGATTCACTCCTCCTGTCAATAGTGAGGGACCTTCTTCTATTCCTTTACCTAGCATTCATACTTACACTCTTCCTTTGATGACTACATCTCTCCCAATTTCCTCTTTTCCTATGAGTGTTCCACCGGTATCTTTACCTACTTCACAACCTTCATATCATAGTGTACCTTTTACTTATTCCAATCCCCTTCCAACTATGGTTCCAAGTGTTCCACCAGTTGTGTCTTCCATTCCTACTACTTCCTACACTTTTCCTAGCATTCCTAATATTTCTATGCCACCTATTTCTTCTAATTATTCCACAATTATTAGTTTGGATCAAATTATGTCATCTTTACAACAACAACTTGCATCTTTAACCCAATCCAAGTTTAGCATTCCTACGTGTGACATGGGTAGTCCTTTATCCTTAGACATTATTCATGCTACTATCCCTCAGCAAGATGATATGCCTTGTCTTGAAATTACAATGGTAAAGGTGATCCTGTTACTCATGTTAAAACATTTTAAATCATTTGTAGTGATTATGCTCATGACCATGGGATTTTAGCGAAACTGTTTGCTAGAAATTTTTGTGATAAGGCCTTGTAATGGTATTGTTCTTTACCTCCTTATTCTATTGATTCTTTTCCTAAAATTTCTAATACATTTATCCAAAAATTTCAAAATAACATTGGTCCACAAGTTTCCTTAATTGATTTAATGCATTGTAAACAAAACATTAAGGAAAAATTGACTGATTTTTATTGGTAGATTTATTTGTATTCTTAGATTTCTTATCCTATTCCTGATATTGATATTCAACATCTATTTATTTCAAATTTACAAAAGGATATTAGAGATAAGATTCTGCTTACTGAATTTACCTCTTTTCAACAACTTTGTGTAACACTTCATCATTATCAATTACAAGTGAGTCAATTTGAGAGAAACACTCTAATGGCTCCTGTTCTAGTTGATAAGAGTGAAACTACTCCTAATCCTAATATGTTTCAGAAACCTAACAACTATATCAAGATTAATAAACAGACAAATGCGGTTGCTGATCAAGTTGCTGTTGCATCCCACAATGCCACTTCTGCATCCACTGCTTTCTGTATGAATCGTACATTTACTCCTCTCTCTAAATCTTTAGATTCTATTATGAGTAGGTTGTTAAGTGCTAATATGATTACCTTGCCTCCTATTCGACCTCTTATTCCTACAATGATAGCATCAAAATCCTTCCATTCTAAAGCTTTTTGCCAATACCATCGCTAGAATGGCCATGATACTGAAAAATGTTATTCTCTAAAGCATAAGGTTCAAGGCTTAATCAATTCTAATGCTTTATCTGTTGATAATTTTGATGGTAATGGGAACAAATCTGTCTCTCCTCCTAATCAAAACCTTCAAATATATACGAATCCTTTACCTACACATGATACTAATACCATCGCTCAACCATCTTCTGTGAATATTGTTTATGATTCAAAGATAGATGATCTTAATCACATTTTTAATCATGTGGAGTGTGCTGTTTCATCTAAACCTACTATTCAATATCCTTCACCTCCACTTCAACTTCAAGTTCCACCTAAACCTTAGAAACAAACTAAGGATAAGAGACCTTGGGAACTTTCAATTACCATTGATGATTATGAGATTATTAAGGCTCCTGATGGTCTGTTTTATATCTATGCTAGGATTTCTAAGATACCTACGTGTGGTTGTCTTGTTGATCCCATATCTTTAATAAATTTTATTATTGAGGAAAACCTTTTTATGAAAAACCTACAACGTGACTGTTATGATCCATCAGATGCATGGATCCAAACTTGTAATGGTTTTCTCTATCCTACACTTGGTTCTATTAAGTTTACTGTTGAACTTTGTGGCAAGGTTGTAGATACTACCTTCATTGTCATTCCTACTTCTGATCAATTTCAAGTCAAATTTGGTTTTCCTTGGATAACTTCTATCCATGCTATTGCTTCTCCTATTCATAAATGTCTTAAGTTCATTCATAATGGAGAAGTGAAAACTGTTAATCATAGTTTGTATCAACCTTCTAGGCCTAGAGATTGTGCTAATATTGATTTCTTTTGGCCTTCATTACCTAATTCATTTTCCCCTCACCTTGACAACCTTTTTTGTTCATATCAAGCCTATAAATATCACAATATTGTTGAGTTAAGCATGCCTCAGATAGATCTTAACCATGGTCTTTTGCCTACTCCTTCCATACCTCCTTTATCCATTACTGATAGCTCTATTACTCAACCTCCCAGTGTCACTTTTTAGCCTACTGGAAATCCTACCAATCCTCCTATAGAACCTGTGAAGGAACCAATTGTTATTCCTCCTAGTTCTCAGCATGTGTCAAACAAAGAAAAATGTAACAAATCTGCTAATGAACATCGTAAGAAGCATAGAGCTAATGCTAGGGCCCATGCTTCTATTCTTTGAAATTATTTACCTTCTTTTGACCAACCTATTCCTAATGTGTTGGACGAAGTTAATGCTCATAATGATGATGTTAAGATGAATGAGTATGATGATCCTATTTGCATCTTAGATCCTATTTTAATTAATCTTGATGAGGAGGATACTCTTGATGATACTATTGATCTTAGTGATGAATATGAGACCATTGATTTGATACTAATTTACCTCATATGCTTTCAACTCAATTGAAAATTACACCTAGTATCGAGAAACATGATTCTCAAGAGGATCCTTGTTTGGAACTGGCTATTATTCCTACTGTATTGGATATAGTCCCTCTTGTGAGTTTCCCACCTTCCTTAAATGATATAAACCAAGATGGGGAGAGTAGGTGATGCACCTGATTGGCTTATCCTTTATGGTAGCCCTTAATGTGTTTCCATGTTGTACTGTGCTTCTCCCATAATGTGTTTTCTAAATGTTTGTTAGACTCTTTTATACGGCCCTTGTTACTTTGTTGGTGCAAGGCGATAAAGAAATCAAACCTATTTTATAATTCCTGTATATGTATCTCTACTCTTCTATATGTTTTTTTCATGCTATGTTGTACTTGTTCTATTGTTTGTAAATGTTTTCCTTGTGTAGTCCACTTGGATCTGCGACATGGTAACAGTGATTCTTTTTGGTCTCCATGTTGTGGTCTAAAAAGACTCTTCTTCGTAACTCTTGAGTTTTATTTCCTCCATTGTGATTGTAGTTCTACTTTCTTTGGGGAATGATGTTAATTCATTTGAAATAATATCATATCTATATATACATATTATCTTATGATCATACTGAACCCACAGTAGGTAGATCCCTTTTGTGTTCTTTGTATGTTTATGTGGTATTTCCCTTGATTTGTCTTTGTTTGGGGGCATCTTGTAGTGGAAACGTAATCGGTAGAGTTGTTTATGTTTTCATTCAAGCCATTTCTCCTGTTAAAGTGTTATAAATGACTTTAACATGGGGGCATACGCTCTAATCACTTTTTACACACATGCACATTCAAAATATTTTCAAAAACTTAGAACTTTTTCCCTTTATGGATTAAAGGCTAATCCTTAGACCATGGATATTTTACTTTATAGGATCTCTTGATCCCTCTAGTTTAAATTTAGATGGATCTCTTGATCCCTCTAGTTTCAATTTATAATGTTTTGATCCCTTAAGGTTGGAAGGTGTCCTTAAGATTAGATCTCCCTAATGGGTTGACTAGTGAGTAGCCACATTCACTAGGCAGTTCACCTCCATCTTTCCATTTGCACTATTTCCTTGCGTGGTTCACAATGGGACATAAGTTCTCATTGGGCAAGGTAATCACACTTAACTGGTGATGTCTCTCTTATCATGATCTTAGGGTTGATAAAGAATTAAGTCCCTTGGGGGATTGTGGATTCCTTTGTCCCTTTTGATTTCAATAATATTGTCTGTTATTTATGATCTCCTTTACCAAGAGTTTGTATCGAGTCCATACTCTTGCTAAATTGGGGGCTAAATGTATAGTAAAAAAATGGAAGAACTTCCATTATTGACTGGTTTAGCCTTTCGAGTAAGTGGTTTGGGTTCATGTCAAGTGCCTTGAATGGGTTCCTGACTTGGATTTGGCTTTTGCCCCCTGTTCTGCCCCATTTCCACTTTTTCCAACTTATTTATGACACTCCAGACTGAAAAATTGGGACTTTGACCTCAAGTTCAAGGTCGACCTTTTTGGGTCAAGGTCAACCTTGACCTTGACCTAGGTTATAATCAACCTTTTTCTAACCTAGGGTTCAAATTCTATAATTTCAGGGTTTCCGGATGTCGGGCTATGGAAAGAGTTAATTCCCGCTTCCAGATCAGCTATTTCGGTCTTTGAAACAACAAATCTTAAATTATATTTAATATAGGTCTTCTTTTAGGGGTATAGGTCTAATTGAAATTTAATTCTCCTATGTAAGCCTCTTTATAATATTGTGCCCTAGTTTCATATATAAGGAAGCTTTCTCCTCTTATTTTCTCTAACCATGAACCACAAGCTAAGACTTGAACTATAAGCAAGAAAAATCTAAGACAAAGACTTGAAGAGTGAGATCCAAAGGTGAAGAAGAAAGATTTGAAGCAAGCCAAGTAGCCATTAAAGAATTTATCCATTCTCAAGCATTCAAGCACTTCTCAAGAACTCATTTCATCAAGGATATCCATTGGTGGCCATTGAAGGATTCAAGCTCCATGGAGCCCTCTTGTTGAATATTTCTTCATCCACATTCGTCCAAGCCTCTTCCAATTCAAAGATGCATTAAAGATTGGTGTTGAATATCTACAAGCAATAGATTTGAGACATCCTATATTTTACATTCTACATCCTTTTTGGTGCATGCATACTTGTGGATCCACAGATTCAAATCCCCAAAAAGGACTTCTACAAGCAAGGTGAATTTGTTCATTTACATTGTTTTACTTATGCAATTTCAATTATACTTTGAGGTTAGTTCTAAAGCTGAGGTTTGACCAAGGAAACCCCCCCCCCCCAACAAACAATCCATTTTTCTTGAAGGTGCAAGTTTAGAATAATAGATCAGAGTGCAGATTTAGATTCCCTTTTCAAAACACTTTTGGGATCCGAAAATAGATTTCCTGTCAGAGAATTTTTAGGTCGATTCTGCCCTAGGTTAGAATAAAAAATTCTAGGTTAATGGTGACATTGACTTGAGGGTCAAAATTAGAACTGTGTTAGAATGGAAAAAGATTTCTGGGTTTTGTTTGTCCCTATGTTTCTATTCTAGATTTGGTCTCAGATTTTTGAGAAATTGAGTGCAGACCCTTGAAAATAGCATTCTTTAGATCTGCAACATTTCAAGGTTAGCACTTTTCTCCTATTAATTTCAATTAAAGTTATTAATCTTTCTAAATCTATCATACATTCAAATCTATAAATGGGTATTTAAGATTTTCCTCTTTGCTCTTATTTCCAAATAATTGATTCATTTATGCATTGATCCTTCCTTTGGGGTTAATCAATTTGGATCCTTCATTTGTGTATCTAAGGATAAAGGAGAGCATCTTATTTGTCCCTACATTTTAAATACATCTATTTCATACCCCAAACATGTTTAAATGTAATATTTTATATGTTACATTTTGGTGACCTCTATTTTATATCTTACAGTTTCTTCAAAATATCTTCAGCATATGCTTTAAGAAGTGGAACATCTACCTCATACCCTATAGGCATTAGCTAAGATGTTCTAGAATTTCTTCCTCCATCAACAAGCATCAATCTCCACCATACAACATATTATGTCCTCATTCTTCCTCACTATCTCAAGTGGAATCCTATAACGCAAATGCATAGATTCGTTAAAACTTTTGAAGTATCCCCACATATCAATTCTTGCTTCCTTCTCTCCTAGCATGTCATAAAGTTCCTTGATCTGAATAGCCACTGGTTTATCTTCTTTCCATTTAATGTTTCCTACTCCAGGAAAGTAATTTATGAAATAAAAATCATACATACCAACAAATATCCATACTTAAACATTTTCTTTCTCTCTTTCTTTATCTTCTCTAGATTCTTCATGAGTTGTCCGTCAATGCTTCATAAATATCATATTCCTCATTCTCTTTCACCATTTGATATGTAATATATATAATATTGTTGGAAATGGAATTCTCTCTTCTATAATGGAATGCCTTGCAACTGGGCACCATTTATGCAAACTTCACATTAGGTTGTATGATATTGTTTACTATCATTTCTCGCTTGTCCCACAGAGAACCGATGAGATTTGTCACTGTCCTTCTGAATAGATCTTAGTGAAGGAACCTCTCCACTATCATAGAATCTTGTGACTGCCTTCAGAACCTCCTTCATGATCTTATAAGGTTTATCTAGCCATATAAACTAATCATGTACTCTGCTTAGCACATACCAAACCGAGTCTGCTTCAAAGAAATATGGAAATTCCATTACCTATGTGAACTTCTTCTCTGCCAATATTGTTACAATAAGTGTAGAAAACACAAATGAGAGGGGTCGGTGAATCAGTTGTGACAAAAAAATAAATACCTTTAACCAAATTACCAACTTAATCTTAGATCCAAAAGATAAACATTAATGTAGGTATATAACACAATAATCAACACATAACACCAAGATTTTTGATGTGTAAACCCTATTAGGAGAAAAACTATAGTGGGGATCAAACCAAAGAGATAAATGTACCCTATTAAAAGAACTATAACCTGTTAGGAGTATTACAAATAGGAATGCACATGCATTTAGGCACACTGCCTAGAGGTCACTACTCAAATACAAGGATCTCAATCCCAAGGAAGGTTCATTGCCTTACAACAATCTTTGATTTCAAATCATAAAGGACATACTATCTAAAATCACAAACTAAAAAAACATCTCTGATATGAAAATATAGTTAGAATTAAGTACAATAAATGTCTTCCTTAATTCCAAATTCCACTCATTCCTCTTCGTACCATACACTCTGGCACAATTACATTCTTACCCATGCTTTCACAATTACAAATGATTACATATTTATACATATTCCATCATTTTATTTTAACAAGGTAGGTCACAAACCTAATTAAAATAATATTAATTCAATTCATCCCAATGCATAATGTGATCCATTGAATGTTAGCTAAGACATATCAATGACCCATAACAACATCCTTGAACACGCTCCAGATCCATAAATCATGCCACGATCCATCACAACACATTACACCACCAAGTCGGCCAAGAACCATAAGAACAACATGTTACATGATGAATCTTCAGTTCCAATCACATAACCCAACACAATCCAACAACACAAATATGAAATGATCAGGAAACATCAACAAGCAACATGAAATAGCATAACATCAATGGGAACATATATGTCTCATGAATCAAACTTGTCTCTCTACTATTCATCAAGATCACTAAATCATAACCACTTTAATAAAATAAAAAACTTTCCATCATCCAAATCATGAACCAATCAAGATGAGGACAAAAATCCATTTCCTGAACTCACCACCAGGTTAGGAACAAAGAATATTGCCAAATCAATCCACGGTGATCAAATAAATGAAACATTGTCTCTGACAAAATAACCAAAATAAAAAGTCTTTGATAAATCTTTCATAGCTTACTCAAATCAACATGCAAACCTCTTCTACTTGAAATAAATTATGTACAGACATCCCCAAACACATTGCTAGCTTCAAAGCATATAATATTCAATATAGTAGATGTACCATAGAAATCATCTCAATGAACTTCTGAGGAACACTGCCTCCAATAGTAGGAATATGTTGACATCAATGACAAAACATTAATGGCAGCACATATATGCACAATCTAAAAAATATCTCAACAATCTCTACCTTTGAAATTGATGGAAACATATGATGTGTGATACCCACCCATAGTTTTCTTTTAGTTTCTGATGTCGAACTCTTTTAGGCTATTATTTCAGTTGATTTGTCAGATTATTTTAGTCTACATTTCATGTGAGCTTTTATTATATCAGTGTATGATGATTTTGGATCATGATGTTTCTATTTTTATCATGTGATGTGTAGATATATGATGATATTATCATGATGTGATATTATATGTTGATTTTAGATTTATGATGTTACTTACCCTATACTTGCATGTGTATGGTTAGCAAATGTGTTGATGTACTTGTTGGATTGTTTGATGTGGTAGAGGACAAATATGTAGCTACTTTCATTACAAGATCCACACATTCGACTGATCCCTATCATTGTTTTCTATATTTATATTGGATGTACATGCTTGTTCTGGTGATGTAAGTTTTGCAGGTACATGGCATTGCCTTCCTTGAATTGGCAGGAGTGAGCGTGTCCATATATTCATCTCAATGGTAAAGAGGGGAGTTAATAATCAGACCCGAAACCCTACCCTAAGCCTAATTTTCCTAAGATTGGAGGAGTATCAGTTTGTCTACCCTACCCGAAGTAGTCTAATTGATGTAAATTTATGGATCCCATCCTTGTGTGTGTTTGAGTTTATTTTGGTTGATTTCAGTTGGTTGTATTTCTATTGGTGTGGTTTGCCATGTTATTTATAGAAATGATTATGGTTGGAATTAATTATTAAATATAGAGTATTTAATTAATTTGAATTAATTAATACCTATGTTTAATTAAGAGAATTAATTAAAGTTCAAATATTTAGATTTAATTAAATATTTAATTTGAAATTAGAGTAATTTTAGCTTTTATGCTTTATTAAATAATTAAATATTTAATTGCATGGATAAAATTGTGCTTTAAATATTTAATCTCTTTAATATAATATTTAATTAATTACTTGTGCAATGTAATTATTGAAATTAGAGTTTGAATTCAAAATGCAATTTGTTATTAAGAGTCAAAGTTGAGTTGCACAAATAAAAAATATTTTTAATTATTAATTAGGATTTTATTTCAATTTTAGAAGTTGAGTTAACTAAGTTGAGTGGAGTGTTTATTTTCTATGATTGCTAAAAATGGGGAAATTGAATCTCTTTAGGGGAGTTCTCTTTTCATTTGGCAATAAAATGTTTTTGGGAGAAGGTTGAAGGCATTTTTGGGAGAAGTTTTGTGTTTGAGCATTTTGGTGTTCTTGGTATTTTGTGACATTGTTGTTGTGAGAAGCTTGGAAGAATTTCGGGGATATTTTCTCTCAAGTCTTCGTGGTTCCGGATCTGTTGTCGGATTCAAGTTTGGAGGGCTTCAAGATTCTTCATCTTTCAAAGGGCTTCGTGATCAAATTTGTGTTGGATTTAAGGTAGGGTTTGAAACCCTTTTGCAAATTTCAATTTTGTTAAAAAATTGGCTTCTTTCTGTTTGGTGAATTTTATTTCCATATATTATGAGGTATTTGGCATTTTGTTGAATTGGGTATTTAGAAAACCCTTAGATCTTTGTTTTTAGGGAAAATCCAATATTTGATATAATAGGGTTATGTTGTTAAATTTTGTTGAATAATACCCTATGGAAGAACTCTATTTTAGAAAAATTAAACCAAGACTATAGTAAGAGTATATTTTTCAAGAAAATTAAATTATTAGAGTTTTCTATAGTTGGAAAGATTAAATCCTAGAAAAAAAATTAGCTTGCTGTTATTAAAAAATAGAGAAAAAAATACAGTCAAAATATTAATGAGGAAAAGACAAAATTCTCCTTGAAAATTCACTTTTAAGTTTTTCACATTTTTCAAAAATAAATAAAAGGAAAACCCAATAAAAAAATCTTTAACAAATAAAAAAAGGGCGAAAAAATTTGTTATTAAAATTTTTAAAATTTTAAAAAAAAATTAAAATGTGTTTTGGGGGAGGTGGGTCCCAACCCCACCTACCCTCGTGCGGCAGGCAGAGGCCACCGCGTGGCAGCCAGGCTGTTGTGGCAGTCACGGACTGCCAGCGACAGTCATAGACTACAGTGATAGTCACTGGCTGCTACGATAGACCCGGTCTGCCTACGACAGCCACTTCCGTGAGGTGCGGTAAGGGGGGGGCGTGGGGCCCGCTTCCCCCCAATAACTTTTGGTTTATTTTTTTAAAGTTTTTTTTATAAATTTTAAAACTTTTTAAATTATGTTATATTTTATGTAATTAATTTTTTTTAAAGGTTAAATTTAATGTGGTAATATGCATCTTAATTAAATTATCAAAATTATTAATAATTTTTAATTAAATTAGTATTATATATTAAATAAATAACTTTGTTAATAACCTATTTAAAGTAGGTTTAATTTTATTGGATATTTAAAATATTTAATTTCATCCATAACCTTTAATTTATACATATAGTTGTATGCACCTGTACATTAGGTTTTATTATTTTTTTTCGCTCCTTGGTTATTTTTAATTGATAAGATTGTATGGGTTTATCTTTAGAGGGGGAAATATTATCATTTTGAAACTATTAGGGATGAAACATAGATTCAATTAATTTGGTTAATTTAATTAACAATGGAATCATAGTCTTTCAGATGAATATTGTTCTACTATTGGGAACTACTTATATCATCTCTAGTTTTTAAATGTGTAATGGCTTACTGTTATTTCTGCATAGTGTAAATGATGTTTTCTTTCCCATGAGTGATTTGTTTTCTATGCAATAGGTATCTGGGAATTAGAGTGCCCTAAGAGGGATACAGAGGCTGGGAGTGAATTCTATTTATGTTTTATGATGTGGTGTGTGTGCATTAAATTATTACCCTAAACTGACCATATGAGCCATATTGATTATGTACTATCTGAGTGTGTATATCTTTGTGATCATTCCTATTATGTGTGGGGAACTGGATTGGGTATACTTGTATTTGAACCTATGCTAGATCTATGTAGGATCTATGAGCATAGGGTAGGTTACCTAGTTGTGTAGTAGGGGGTGGTTTGCAATAAGTGTCGGAGCCTGCAAGTAGCTACTAGGATCGTTTATTGTAAGTAATCTTAATAAGTGAAAATATAATGTGTAACTGAGAGGTCTTAAAATGAACTAATAAGATGTGTTTCCTCACCCATGCTTGAGCACTATTATAAGCTAAGATGGAGGATGATATGATGCTTTCCGCCTTGAGGGGTAAGTGTCTGGCATGGTTATTGACTTTGTCTATTTGAGAGTTCATTGATACCGTGTATGGTCACTTGAGTGTCGGGATCCATTGATATTTTTCGGACAAAACTTAAGGGTTAGACGTACATGATGACACCTTCCTATACACAGTCTTCATTTCCTACATGTGCTAGTTGCCTCTAGATTAGTGAGTCTTACCTTTCAGTATGTGTAGTACACCTGGAGTTAGAGATCTATCAGAATCCCCTTTCTTAGTGGTTATTCCCTTCTTTGGTCTTGGATATCCGAGTGTGGTCTATTGTTATCTCCTTAGTACGGTGGGATATAATTTTATAGTTCCACATGGATGGGTGGTAGTGATTCTATACCATTTGAGATTCAACGTCCTTGTTCTAATGCTTGATGGTACTTATGTAGTTGAGCTCTTTATGATTCTTCATTGGTGGTTATGTACTTATCATTCATTAAATTGTAATCTTGTATTAGCCTATCGCATGTGATACCTAATTTGGATATTGTATTATATTGTTAGAGTGATTACTACATACCCTGTGATATGTGTGCAATGGATGTGAGTTTATGTAGGTTTCATGGTTATCCATGAGGATTGTAATTATTGGTTTTAAGTTATATTTGTTACATCTATTTATATGAAATCTTTTGTTATGGTTATTTAGTTGAGTTTTACTTTTACGTAATTCAACATAATGGAACTCTTGAGTTTTGTAATATATGTTTGTATGTGTTATGTGAGTAAATGGTAATTGCTTCCGTATTAATGTATATCTTATTGTGTAATTAAAAAAAAAATCGTTCATGAAACTTAGTATCATGTTCTAGGTTAATCTCTCTTAGGTTCCATGGCGGGGCGTTACACTTAGTATTAGAGCCCTAGTTTCTACACTGGAAACTCTGGGAATTGTATGCTCATTAGGTTTTGTATAGCTTGAACTTGAAACTAAACATAGACACACAACATTATTGTTTTTTAGATTTATTGATTTATGATTATTCTTACCCTTTAGTTTTTGTTTCAAGCTATGTTGTATGAATCTCTGGTTGTTTCAAGAATTATGCCTAAGACTAGAGCTTCTAGAGGCCATGGTAAAGGCCAATCTAGTATTCATGGGAGAGGTAGGCAAACTATCCCTTCCACGAGTGTTAGATAGGACAATGGTTAGCAGCAGTACATAGATGATCAGATAGAGAAACGTCAGGATGAGTCTGAGGAGCTTGGTACCAGACAGTTACTATAGGTGATATTTAACCGTCTTGGTCCTTAGAAGGTTAGAGTAGAGAGAGATGCTTCTCACCACTCTCATAGAGAGGAGAGGGTGAGGGAGAGGTCTAGGAGTCCTCCAAGGAGGACTATCATAGTTGATCTTGATGTTATGGTTGTGAACCACATGAGAGATCTTATGAGAGGATGACCTGATCCCTTTGATGGGAAAGGATCATGATTTGAGGCAGAGCATGGCTTATTGCCTTGGAAAGGAGTTTTTACATGAATCCCTTTAGTTGTAATACTAAAGTTAGGTATGTAGTGATGCAACTCTACCATTTTGCAGCTGTATGGTGGAAGATTGAAGAGGAGAGGTTAGGACTCCACATGGACACAATGACTTGGGATTTATTCCTCAAGAAATTCTGAGATTGCTTCCTTTAGAATCAGTGGAGGAAACAATTAGAAAACGAGTTCCACAACCTGAGAAATTTGACCTTGTCTGTTGAAGAGTATGAGCATCGATTTTTCAAGCTCAAAAAATATGTGGGTTACGGACAGGATTTGACCCTTATGATACAACATTGTGTTAGAGGGATTAGTGCCCACATTATTGGGGGTAGTTAAGATCTTTGAGCCTATGACCCTAAGGGTGGCAGTCATTAAGGCCACTCTTGTAGAGGCTAATTTGGCCTTGGGACATAGAGGTCGGCATGTTGCTCAGACAGGTGGAGCATCAGGTTCAAGGTTCAAAGGTAACCAGGCACAGGGCATTGGGAACTTCAAGAAGCCACCTAGCTTCTTTAGGGGAAATCAAAATCAATAGTAGTAGAAGGATCCTCTTCCTACTCAGAGCAGTAAGAGCTTCTGTAATAGTCATCACTTCAGGCATAATCAGTCTAGTCATCCTACACAGAGTGCACAACCGAGTGCCAGTAGAGGTAGTTTCCAGCAGTCGAGTGCGCCGTCCATTGGGAGAGGCAATAGGAGAGGGACTAGGTGCTTTACATGTGGAAAGTTTGGCCATATTGCAATTAATTATCCTTAGTGAGCACCTTAGTATTCAGCATAGAGGCCATCAGCTTCAGAGCCTACAATGGGAGATGCGAGATGATCTCATAGATTGTTTGCGGCTTTGGATCACCATTAGGCAGATCATCAGGGTACCATGGTAGAGACTTTGGGTGCCATACAAGGTAATTCTATCTTTATTTTATGTTATTTTGGAGCTATAGATTCATTTATATCTCCTTTCTTAGTTGAGAGATGTGGGCTAGTGGCTGCAAAGCAAGATGTAGGATGGAAAGTGGAGTTAGCTTCAAGGGCTAAAGTAGCCACAGATTCTTTGGTCAGTAAGTGATCTGAATTTAGGTAAATTTATTACCTCAGTTAATCTTTGTGTGATTCCTTTGGGATCATATGGGGTTTTATTGGGGATGGATTGGTTGGGAGCTCATGGGGGCTAACATTGATTATAGATGGAAGACCATCCAATGTGAGGATGAATGTGGGTAAGGATTGTCAAATTGTGAGAATTCTATGTCCCATATCTCTTGGTATGATTTCTGCTATGCAACTTAAGTGGAGTTTTATAAAGGGTTTCCATGTGTTTACAGTAACTATGAATGAGATAGATGAGGTGGAGAGTGAAGTCAAGACCCTTGATCATTGTATTTTGTGGGAGTTCATAGATGTTTTTCCTAGTGAGATTCCAGGTATGCCACCAAGGCGTGACATAGAATTTCACATTGAGATTATTATAGGAGAAGAACCTATCTCTAGAGATCCTTATCTGATGATTACTCATGAATTGAGTGAGTTGAAGCTGCAGTTGGAAGAATTTTTGGCAAAGGGAAGCATTCAATCTACTGTTTCTCCTTGGGGAGCACCTGTCCTCTTTGTTAAGAAGAAGGATGGATCTTTATGCTTGTGCATTAATTATAGATAGTTGAATAAGGTAACAATCATGAACAAGTATCCTTTTCCATAGATTAATGACCTTTTTTATTAGATTAAGGGAGCCAAGGTATTCTCTAAGATTGATCTCAAATCAGGGTACCATCAGTTGTGTATATAGGATGCAGATATCCACAAGACTCCATTCCTCACTCGCTATGGACACTATGAGCTCACAGTGGTGCCTTTTGGTTTGACAAATGGTCCATTAGTATTCATGTGCTTGATTAATGGAGTCTTTTGTAAGTGTGAGGCCTCACCCCGACCCATCACAGTCTTACTGCTCGATTTCACTTTGATACTTTATGTGTTGATACATTGATACACTTTTTGATTATCCTGATAGAGACTCGAGATACTATGTTATGATGATAATTATATTATGTGGATTTCATTTTGATATGGATTAGACCTAGATCAGATGATTGTTTTGATTATATATGTTTAGATAAGTGAACTGATGAGAAGATTGAATCATGATGGGACTTGATTATTTCATGGATGTTATGTCATGATGATTATGAAAATTTTATGTTTTAAACCTTTGTGTATGAAAATTTGCAATTAGGAATGTAATCATGCTATTGATTGATGTTGCTAATTATAAATTGAAAATATATATTGCATGTGATTTTATTATCTTGGACTACTGACGCTCGAGTTTAGTGTGCAGGAAAGAGAACCATGGAATTATTCGGAGAATCAGGGCTAAACACATGTGAATTGAGTAAGCCAAGGTTTAATCTAATAAGGGATTGAAACCTTTTTGTAATGTGATCCTTGTTGTAAACGTAATCTAAATGTGTGTTATCAGTTATTACTCATGTTGTTGTTGTTGGACATGTTATTGTGAATGTGATGTGTATTCTGTCTTGGTGTCACTTGACACTTGTGTTGTCCATGTGGATGATGAGTTGTCAAATTAGGGTTTAGGCAAGAATCACCAAACCTAATAGAGTGCAATATTAATTCCACTTGCATATAGATGTCTTGTAGGGATCACATCAATTTGAACTCGAATTTAAACTTTAGGGGTACTTTGGAAGGGTCAAAAGTGACCCTAGAGTGTATTTTTGGCCAAAATTAGTTAACCCTAAGGGGGTACTTTGGGTTAGGGATATTTTTTACATATGGATTAAACCTATATCACCATTATGACCCACCAAAATGCCTACCTTTTAAAAGTGGCGAAAATAGAAGAGAGCCACATGCATTGACTTAACAGACACTCCATTCTAAACTCTCATTTAAGAGGGGAGAGAAGAGGTAAGACTAAGGGACTAGGGGGCATGTCTCATTAATGGCTATCCTTGAGTACACTTTGGAGGCATTTTTAGAGGATTTGGGGAAACTTAGTGAGTGTTCACCCACTCTTTGATTTTAGAGACAATTAGGTTTTTGGAAGGAGGAGAAAGATAAGGAATTGGGGCTCTTCTCAAGTTTCATTGCCATAACACAATTGAAAGGTTGGTTACTCATTTCCATGGAAGTTTTCTTATTTGAT
>MU225615.1:2311085-2324389 GCA_018584345.1 Thuja plicata | reverse complement strand
TACTAAAAATAGCAAGTTTCCATAAATAGCAGCTCTGCACAAGGTAGCCCTTATTGAAAAGAAAACAAAAATATTTTTGGGTGATGCAAGATTGCCCTTACACCCAGGATGCTCCTGCATCACATGGACGGGTGGTAGTGATTCTTTACCATTTTAGATTCAACATCCTTGTTCTAGTGCTTGATGGTACTTATGCAATTGAGCTCTTTATGATTCTTCATTGGTGGTTATGTACTTATCATTCATTATATTGTAATCTTATATTAGCGTATCACATGTGATACCTAATCTAGATATTGTATTATATTGTTAGAGTGATTACTACATATCCTGCGACATGTGTAGTGGATGTGAGTTAATGTAGGTTTCATGGTTATCCATGATGATTGTAATAATTGGTTGTAAGTTATATTTGTTACATCTATTTATATGGAATCTTTTGTTATGGTTATTTAGTTGAGTTTTACATTTACGTAATTCAACTTCATCAAACCCTTGATTTTTGTAACCTATGTTTGTATGTGTTATGTGAGTAAATGGTAATCTCTTCCGCATTAATGTATGTCTTTGTGTAAACTTTAAAAAAAAAATTTGCTCATCAAACTTAGTATCATGTTCTAGGTTAATCTTCTTGGGTTCCCTGGCCGGGTGTTACATGATGTGAAAAATGAAATCAATACATAAAGAAACAATATCAACAACAATACCGGAAATATCTATAATGTATTTCAAAGTCTCTCTAACAAACCTTCTCAAACATAAAACAATCTCTTTCTTATAGTCTCATACTTTTTTTTCACATGAATCTCTCCCCCTTTGACATCAATTACAAAGGCACATGTATGCACTAAGTCATAGAGACCAAAAATTTGAACAAACAACTCTCAACCACTAACCTCTAGTCCCCTAAGGAGTAGCCACCAAAAAAATCAATCCAGATTAATGATAATCTGTAAGCATGTTGGATTGATGCATCTCAGTGCATCTCTAGTTCTGATCAGGAGGGTCAATCACCCCAAGCTTACCTCAGAGATACTCAAAAGTATCCTTTGGCAAGGGCTTCATGAAAATGTTTGCAATCTTCTCTTTTGTAGACACATACTCCAATCTGACTTCTTTCTTACTAAATTTTTCTCTCAAGAAATGATATTCAATAGAAATATTCTTTGTCTTTGAATGCAACACAAGGTTCTTTGAAATATTGATAGAACTTGAATTGTCACAATGAAAAGTAATAGGCTGAACAATAGTCACTCTTATATATTTCAATATTTTCTTTATCCACATTAATTGTGTATAATTATTAATAGCAACAACATATTTAGCTTGAGCAATATATTTTCATATACAATTTTGTTTCTTACTTCCTCATGAAACTAATCTCTTACCTAAAAAGAATGCTCCACCACTTGTTCTCTTTGTGTCATCCACATTTCTTTCCCAATCCACATTAGTAGATGTACTAAATGTTAAATCATCATCTTTTCCATACCATAAGCCATAATCAAATATCCCTTTTAAGTATCTGGATATTCTCTTAACAACAACAACATGTGATTCCTTCGGTTATGCTTGAAATCTAGCAACAATGAAAACAACATTCATAATATCTGGTTTAATTTGTGTCAAGTATAATAACCCACCAATCATATATTTGTATCTTATCTAACTTTTATTAGGTGTATCATCAATATTTGTCAATTTACAATCAATAATCATAGGATTAAAAATAATTTTTGAATCATCCATACCAAATTTCTTCAATAATTCTTTCATATACTTAGACTGAGATATGAAAATACCTTTTTCAGTTTGTGTAATTTGTAGCCCAAGGAAAAATTTCATCTCACCTATCATAGAAATCTCAAATTGTTTCTATATCTCATTAGAAGATTCCTTACTCAACTTGTCATTTCCACAATAAATAATATCATCCATAAAGACTTCAACAGTTAAGATGTTATCATGATCAATTTTGAAGTACAAATAACTACCAACAGTACCTTTACTACAACCAAGTGTTAGTAAATACTTATCCAATCTCCAATACCAGGTTCTAGGTTATTGTTTCAATCCATAAAGTACTTTCTTCAATCTTAAAACCATGTCATATTCATCAGTCAAAGGAAAACCATCTAGTTTCTCAATGTATACTTCCTCTTCCAAATCTCCATTCAAGAATGCAAACTTAAAATCAATCTGATATACCTTAAACTCTTTGTTAGTAGCATATGAAAGAAACATTCTAGCAACTTCAATTCTATAAATAGGAGCAAATGTCTCCTCAAAGTAAATACCTTCCATCTGTGAGTATCCCTTGCAAATAACTTTGGATTTATTCCAAACCACTTCACCTTCTCCATTAAATTTATTTTTGAATACCCATTTAGTACTAATCACATTCTTGTCCTTAGGTCTAGGAGCAAAAATCCATGTCTTATTCTTTTCAATTTATTCCAATTCTTCTTCCATCTCTTTAATCCAACAATCATCTTTACATGCTTCATCAACATCTTTAGGATCAATCTTAGAAATCAAACAAATTTCACTTCTATAGTTTCTTCGTCTAGTCTAAACATCCTAATTCCTATCACCAATAATATGACTTTTTGAATTATTTAACTTTACATACTTGGGAGTCTTTGGATTTTGTTTTGTAGAAGACTCTTGTGTTTCCATTTTTTCATCATTTGCATCTTCTTCATTATGTTCTACTAATCCATTCTGATTTTGATTCTGTGCTTGCACTAACTAACTCTCTTCTTCATTATCTGATTCATATCTACAAGATCTGACATGTTTCTAAAAGTTTTCATCCAGTCTTACATTTGCACTTTCAATTACTTTCTTCAACCTCAGTTTATAACATTTATATGCTTTTATTTTTGTATAATAACCAATAAATATTCCTTCATCACATTTAGGATCAAATTTTCCTATGTCTTCATCTCTTCTTATATAGCATTTAATTCCAAAAATTCTAAAATATTTCACTATAGGAATATGACCATACCAAAGTTCATAAGATGTCTTATCAATTCCCTGCTTAATTTGCACTTGGTTCAAAGTGTATAGTACAGTGCTAACAAATTCTCTCCAATAGATCTATAAAACATTACCTGCAAACATCATGGTTCTAGCAGTGTCTAGAATAGTTATGTTTCTTCTCTCTATAATTCTATTCTGTTGTGGGGTCCGCAAAGTAGACATCTATCTCTTTATTCCATGCTCTTCAAAAAATTGTTAAAATTAGTAGAAGTAAACACACCACCACTATCCGATCTCATACATTTCAACTTCATTCTTATTTCAATCTCAACCATATCTTTGAAAATATTGAGTTTTTCAAAGGCTTCAGATTTATCTTTTTAAAATGTAACCCACATCATTCTAGAATAATCATCAATGAATAGAATGAAATACCCATCCCCATAGTAGAATCTTGTTATTGTAGGACCACATAGACCAGTATGCACCAAATCCAAAATTCCACTAGAAGAATATTTTTTCTCTTAAAAGTAGACTTACTCAGTTTACCCAACTAGCATTCCTTACACATTGCATTAACAAAATTCAACAATTTTGGAAGATCTCTAACAAATCTTTGTTACCATAACTGATGTAGTGATTCTAAGTGTTGCATTGATGAGGATTCATATAGATTTGATGACAGGTGAATTAGTTATTTGGTTGTCATTGATGTCAACTGGTCAACTTAGTGTTTTTAGTATGTTACCTAATATTGTGTAAGTGAATCATGAGTTGTAGTATGTTTTTGAAGTTTCCATTCTAATAAAAGTATATGTCATGTGTTGTGATGTTAAATTTTCCATCGTGGCTTCTAATATGGAGAATTGAGTTGGTTATGTTTGATTGGACTCAAATAGGGTAACTACTAAAAATAGTCAGTGATAGACTGTAGCTTATTTGAATGTTATATCAAATCGGTAAACTATTTGGTAGAGCGGTCATAGGATATAATTTTCAACAATATCAAGATATTATGTTTACAACCATGACTCATATTGTTGACTAGTACAACTAGTTTTTTTTGACTGGAAGAGGTGTTAACAGAATGAACAGGTAAACAAGACAGAGTTCTTAAACAGAATATGAAGATTTTTGGATTGGTGAAGGAATTCAAAGTGGCAATAGGATCGGTGGTGTTTTTCATAAATTAGTAAGGTAGTTCCATAATTTTTAGAACAAATTTGACATTGTATTACTTGAGGTATGCATTTGAGGTGGATTCTTCAAGTAGTTTCTTTTGGTCAAACCAGTTTTTGAAAATGGCTCAACTAGCGAGGTAAAATCCATGTATAAGCCAATGCGGGAAGAGGAAAACATTTTATGAGTGGTTAGATACATTATATATTACCTAAGATGATCTAGATCATTCATATATTAGATCTAGGGTTTGTTTCAAGTTGGTGGAATTAAATCTATATAGTGAAAAAGTTGAAGAAGAAGCAAAATAGCTAATTGCAGATTTTAAAAGGATTTGGTAACAAAGAAGGTAAAGGAATAAAGTGAAATAAAGATATGGAAGAGTAGAGAGTATGAAGATGAATTTTAGAGCTTCAAAGGATCTGATTATGTAGAGTTAGTGCAAATTTCATAGATCACTTTATCTATTCCTTTCTAACCATTGTAATATTGAAATTCCTTAATAGGGTGGATCCTAATAGATCTTTATTGTAAATCCTCTAACAAGGTGCCATTCTAATTGAATTTTTTAAGTCCTTTAACAAGGATTATCATAATATGGAAAACATCCTAACAGATCTAAGGAAAATCCCTTAACTTGTTAGAACCTAACAGTGTTTTATAAACCTTTAACTGGGTAAGCTCCTAATAGGGAATATTCCAGAAGAGTACAAATTTTGTGGGTATCATCTCACACTATGGTTTTTTCCAATTTGGGTTTCCACAAGATAAATGTGGTTTTTAAATTGTGTGGTTGATTAATTTTGGATGTATGCATTGAAATTTTTACTTATGTTAGTTAATATTAAATGTTTTGGTGCATAAAGTTTAAAGAAGTTGAATTAGATGAATTTGTGGATTGCTAATTCACCCCTCCCCTCTCAGTAATCAGACCTGTATGAAAAATTGGTATTAGAGATTTGGTTCCTTGATTGTGAAGCCTAACAGATTGAGGGAAAATATCTAAAGTTGTCTAAGAAGGAAGAACCTACGTTATCTAAAGAAAATTTCTCTACATGGGTAAGAAGGATGAAGATGCATCTATCAGGTATTGGAGAGAAAGAATTGGATCATCTTACAACTAAGTATGTTCAACCTTTTGGAATCCTAACTCCTAATCAAATAAAAAGAAAGCTGGAACATAACTCTGTAATGATAGAAATTGCAAGTGCTATATCTGATGTTGAATTTGTAGATATCAAGAAAATGGATAATGCTAAAGATATGCGGGATAAGTTGGTAACAGTCCATGGTGGTGATTTTTATGTTCAGAAAGAAAAGGTAGATAGTCTCAGAGGAAAGTATGATGAAATGAGAATGGAGGAAGGAGAGAAAATTTCTCAATACAACAATAGGCTAAAGGAAGTTGTTTCTGCTATCAAAGGAGTTGGTGGTCAACTTGATGAAGATGAATTGGAAATTAAAATCTTGATAACCCTTCTACCATAGTATGCTATTAGAGTCTTTTCTATACAAGAAATGAGGTCTATTAGTCCTACAAATGTAACTCTAGATTATTTGGTTGGAAAGCTTACTACTTTTGAGTTAAGTAACTTTGATAACAATATGCCTAGAGTAGAATTTGCATTCAAAGCTTCCCTAACCATTGACTCATAAAAGAAAGGAAAGGAAGTCTCTAACTGTTCTGAAGGACATTGTGATTAGGATTCTATCTTAGATGAGGAAAGAAAACAAGAAGAGTTCGAAGCACTGATAGAAAGGAGATTACTTAGAGGAAAAGGAAAGTACAGAGGTAAACTTCCCTTAAAATGTTTTTCATGTAAAAAAAATGGTCATATTGCATCTAGATGTCCTGACAATGATAGGAAGGAAAAGTTCAATAAATTCAGGAACTTGAAAGTGTTACTCCAATTATACATTGAATTTATCATTAGTATTCATACACTTAGAATAGACAGTCGGTAACGGAGTCATAAACATGACAGTCAGGTTAATCACCAAAGTGCAGAGTTAACCAAGAGCACTGATCACTCACATAGTTAACCGAGTACACTAATTACTGAAAAAACATACTATATTGAATAGACAGACAACACCGAGCTATACAGCATAACTAAACACCAATATAACTGAGATACACAGACTACACCAAGCACCAAAAGACAACATTAATCGAGTGGACCAGAGGCCACCTAAAATTTTGTTATGGAACATCATTCTATGTAACAAATTTTTTCTGACCTAGATAATGGTTTACACAATCGAGGAGAGCAATAATTATAGATTTACAACATTAATTGTTTATGTCTCCTATGTTTATTTGATCAAGGTAAACTGTGTACACTGTTGATCTTAGGGTAGGGATGTAATTGTGAAGTCCTAATTAGGTCATTGAGGTTTGATATATAAATGTATAGATGTCAAATTTTGTAATGTATGTTGATAAAGAAATGATGAAGTAGCCACCATACTACAAACATCAGAGACTAGACAAGGATTTTAAGGACATATATTACATTGCATAAATCAATTAGGAAAGGCTACCGAGCAGAAGGTATTATCATTCATATTGAGGTGATATGTTTTGCATGTCCTTAATGGATCTATAAGAACAATATTAAGATTGTATATGTTTCAGATCAAATTTCTGTTACTCTTTAACAATTGTAATAGACCCCTAAATCTCTTATCAGAGTAGACTTAACCGTCTTATGTAAATCTCTTAACCGAGTGCACACATAGATTGTGTTGCTAAATATGCACATGAGGTAGATCTCATAAATCTCCTTATTACTCCTACAAGGGTAAGAGTTAGGATTAATGGGAAGTAGTACTGAGAGGGGAGGGGTGAATCAATACCTCTAAAACTTTTAACTCTTTTCACCTTTCATCATTAGTAAACAATATTTATTATATTACTGACCATTTATGATGTTCTTTCTTGTGCAAGTAGTATTAATTCATAATCTTAAATTTTTTGCAATCTTTCATAGAAACATTCATGAAAATAATAAACAAAGAACACAAGATATGATATCACAGAAAACTCCTGTTAGGAAGCAAAAACTGTGATGAGGATGGCACCCACAAAACTTCACTATCTACAGAATGGAAGGGGGCTGGTAAAGGCTTACAATTGATCACTTATGATGATCTACCCTGTTAGGAGTATTAAAGTGGAGACCTGCTAAGATCTACCATGTTAAGAGCTTTAGCAACACTAATGAAGTGTGGACTCGGTTAAGAGATTTACAATAGGACTGCTAGGTCCACCTTTCTTGAAAGGATTTTGTAAGTGTACTAAACTTGTTAGAATGAGTACAATATTTTTGACCTAACTGTATGCAATCTATTATTGCTGATCCTAGATCCATTAAATGTCTCATAATATGAATATCACCTATAATGATTGATTAATACCTTTTCTTTTTTCGTCGATAGCCTGTGTTATGTTCTTGAAACTGATTTGATCCTTTTCTGTCCTTCTGCATGAATTCTCTTCTCTGATACTTAGATGATCTTAGTGGCTAGAATCATCATCAAACAACATGTTCACAATAGATTGAGCATCTATTTATACAAGTATTTGACCTATTCTAGAATCATGCATTACAATGTTAACTCTTGATCCAAGGTATACAACTTGACCTTGATCTTTTAGTTTGCATATTTTAAAATAGTTGAACCAATTAAAAAAATAATAATTACATTTATTTCTCCACACATAATGGATTTAAAACAAAACAAGAAGCTAAATATACAACTTTAGTGTTTTATCTAACGTGGAAATTTAGATCAACTTTTTGCGGGACGTAACTGACTGCCGATTCTTGGTTGTCAGGTTGAACTAAAATTCTGTCAGTGTTCCTTTGTTGAATTGATCATCTGGTTCCCTTCATCTGTTGGGTTCCTCTCTTTGTTGTTTCATCGGGTTTCACTGTTGGTCTCTCATCGAAATCCATTATCCTTTTTGTCATCGGGTAATATTGAATAGTGTTTGTCAGGATGCTTTATACTTGGCAGTATCGGGTAACCTTGGCGTTGGGTAGTGTTGGGCCCTGTCTATTAGTGTAGTGTAGATTGATTGTGTAGATCATGTTTTTCCTTGTATATACTAATGGAAAAATATAATGCCTTCAATCTCCCTCTTTGACATTAGTATCAAAAAATGATATGTGCATAACACTAAAGTTTTTAGTATGTACACCATGTATATACCTTTGTCATTATATGACTCCCCCTAACTATATACATCGGTATAGTATAAGTATATGTACATGTATACTTTTCTCTATACTATACATTCCCTATTTTTTGCTCTTTCAAATTTTTGACTGTACACATCATTTCCCCCTTTATACTAACTGAACTGTATGTACATATCACTTCCCCCTTTATTTGATACTCATGAAAAAAATGTACAACTTATAAGATGCAAAAAATGTAACAAAAATGTTTAACTTACAATGTGTCAAGAATATGTGAGTGGGTGTTCTTGATATCTTTGAGCAATTTCTCCCATTTTTCTTTCAGTAGTTCTAGTGCCATGTGCTCTAGCTCTAGCCGTGCATGCATATCATAAATGCTATCTAGGACAAACATTTATGGGGTGGAAATTAGTTCTTTTGCCTCTTTTATATGTTGCTACAGTAGTGAGAGTGTTGGTAAGAGTTGTGCTTGAAGCTCATTTACCTCATCTCTAAACTTGGTCTCTGCAATCTGGATGTCTTGTCTCAATTTTTGAGCTTGCTTGAATTGCTCATTGTGCAATTTTATTGTCTCTTCACTATTCATGAAACTTTGTGCACTTGTTTGAAGATCAACATCTATTTGTCCTATCTTTCTGGTATACTCCTTCGTGAGTTGATCTAGCGTGCATAACTTTTGTATCAAGGTTATAGCTTCTGAGATTATTGGATCTATTATTCTAACCAATTCAAAAAGCTTTACCTTTTGTAATGCCACTTCTTGGATTATCTTTTTTGCTAGCTTGTGTTAATCTCTAAGTTCTATTGATGATTAGTGACCAACACTTAGTCATTCACTTAGGCAGTTTTAGTTTTCTATCACTGTGGCTGAGCTAAAACTATGCAAGGCCGAGAAACATTGCCGAGTAGTATTCAGGTTTTTGAGTTGTATCATGCCGAGTCGAGTAGGATATGTAGTGCTGAGAGATAGAGATGTTAAGTGCCAAGCATAACAGTTTTTGTGTACATGTCTAGAATGATTCAAAGTTTGAGGATAAGTGTTCAGGCTGAATTGTATAAGCTTTTTGGGCTGACTTATGTATGCATTTAATATTTTCCTACCGAGTCAGTAATGCATTTAATTGTTTTATCCTATGCATGATCTGTTGTAATCATTAATTATAATACCTTGAAGGTATGGGTATTAGATCTTGATCATCGATCTAGATCTCGCTATCAGACTTGAATAGATATATAAGATTGCTTCTAAACCCTATTTTTAAAGTGTGGAGAGAAGTGGTGACTGCATTTTGAAGTGAAATGCACAAAGGGTTATTTTCTTAAGAAGCAGAGATCAAGTAGAGTGACAACACAGTGAACAACAGAGTAAATTTATATCAGATTGTGAGATCATAGAAGGTACTGGAAAGAGGAGATCCATCATCAACATCTAAGTGCATAACAAAGGATCATTACTTGAAACATTCTAATCATTGTATCAGGTGAAAATCTCTTAACAGAGTGGTTCTAGCAGACCTTTCTAAATCTCCTAACAGAGTGCTTACTTTATTGTAAGTTGAAATCCTTTAACATGGTAGATTGTAATGATCTTTAGCTCTTAACTGGGAAGACCTTTAATAGGGTAGATTGCATCTTGTAATCAACTTTTGTAGCCCTAACAGGAACACTTTATTATTGTAGTAGTGGAGAATTTTGTGGGTGTCATCCCCACCCCAGTTTTACCTATTTGGGTTTCTAGGTTACCAAGTTCTTGTGTTATGAGGTATTTATTTCATTGTGTGGATGCTATTTGATATTACATTAGATTCATATATGTATGAATGTGGATCAGTTTGTTTTAAGTGTTTAAATTTGAAGATCTAATTCACCCCCCCTCTCAACATCTTGCTTTCCCATTATTGTATTTCCAACAATTGGTATCAGAGCTTATTTCTCTAAAAGGTGATAATCAGCTTGAGAATACAGATCTTGAGATGGAGATCTACAAGATGGGTAAAGTCATTGAGAATTAAAGGATTGATATTCAGCTAGCACTACAACAGCTTGAGACAGCAAGACATGAATTAAAGAAGTCCTTGACAGCAAGGAAATATTTGGCCAAACAAATGAATGACACTCATTATCAGGAAGAGGACACCACAAATCTATTTCAGAATGGAGATTCTACTAAGAGTGATGTAGCAATAACAGATCTACTGGAAAAGAACAGTGCACTATGTAAAGAAGTTTGAAATTTGAAAAAGGAACAAGAAGCCCAATAAATAAGAATGTGTGAAGTTGTTGAACAAAAAAAGAAATCCGAAGATGAAAAGGCTATGGCAGAAGAAGACAAAATAATGATGACTATCATACTTGATGAAAGAACACATGATGTACAAAAAATGACAGTCAATCAAGTTGACATGGAAAATCAATTACTACTTGTGAATTAGGAGATCAGTAGGAAAGACTTGGAGATTGTAAATCTTAGATCTGAGAATAGTCAGTTGAAAGATGAATTGAGATCTGAGAAAGAACTTAACAATAGAGTGAATGATCCCAATGTAGCTATGATCTACTTTGAACAACTGGTGGAAGCATCAAGGAGACCTAAAGATTCTTTTGGATTAGGTCACACTGAACAACATACAATCATTGAAGAAGGAGAATCATCTAAGATAGGTGAAAGAAGGTATGCAAAGCCAAGAAATAACAAACCTGTTTGCCACCACTGTGGGAAAATAGGTCATACAACAAAAATTTGCCAAAGAAAGAATGGTAAGTCCAATCCTAAAACTAACTTTAATGGTTATTGCTTTAACTGTAATAAGTTTGGACATCAGGCATGTGAATGTAAGACAAAGGCAAGAAATGCACCTTCCACACCTAGACTCAGTGGTAATTTCTATAACTGTCAGAAATATGGTCATAGAGCACAAGATTGTAGATCTAAAGGTAAACAACAATGGACATCAAAGGCACAAGAGAAATCACCAAGAAAAGGCAATGCTTACAAGTGGGACTACAACACATGGCATAGTTGTCATTACTGTGGTGAGTATGGAAATGTTCCAAAAAATTGCATAAGGACACATTTTAGAGAAAAGTCTAAAAGTTGGATCAATGGAAGCCTAGTTTGTCACAGTTGTCTAAAAATTGGTCATACAAGGAAATATTGTAAGACTAGGGTACTTGTTCCTACTATTGAGAACATTAGAGCACAGATGAACCATACATGGGTTAATAAATCTGAACCATGCAGCAGTGAAGTTAGTGCAGTCGAGGTCACCCAATCCAATGGATCAGGTGATCACATCATCTCCAACTAAGAAAAAGAGGTATGTAAGGAACTGCATCTAAAAATCTTATTTTACATCAGTTCTTAACATGAAATATGCAAAAGTCCATATTTTCATATGTTAAGATGTACTAGGACACATTTTGAAGATAAAATGCTGAGAAGAGCCAATTGTAATATAGGTGTCGAGCACCAATCATGGAAACTAAGGCCGAGTTCTTTAGTGTGTGCCAAGTTTGTTGGCCGAGTAAGTTTTGTGATGGCCGAGTTAAGTGAGTTGAGTGGGATGCAAGTTGTGTTAGAAAGCTGAGGATAGCTGGCTTGCACTAACTCAATAGGCAGAACATTTATTGCTTACCTACCTTGACCTTTCAAAATCTATAAAGGATGAACTGTTTATTCTTCATTTTTACCTTTTGATTTTCACTGTTTACGGAGTGAGTGCAGAAGTTGCAAAATTGATCTTAACGAAGTTAGCATCAAAGATTTCATTAGCATGCTGTTGGCAATCCTAAAGTGAACAGTGTGAAGTAATACTTGTCGAGGTACTCTGTTCTTCATTTTTTGAACCCTAATTTCAAGATTATGGCTGCAAGCACTTCTGCACCAGTTAAAAGTATGGAGGGAGAACAAGAGAAAATTTAGTTAGTACGGAGTGATGAATGTACACCTCTCAACTTTTGAGCCATTCCTGAAAGTGTAATTTAGAGTGATTTGACCGGAGCTCTCTCATCTATTCCACCAAAGGTACTTATGATCAACAATGTAAGATCATGTTACATGGTTAAGATTGGTGAAGTAGGTGATAGTGAATTGAGGAAATCCTACAGCAAATTGTGTCTCGATGGAGTTCTGAAGGGAGAATTCAAACATTTAGCCGACAAAGGGTTAACTCGTGCCCTATATTTTCTACAAGGTTTCAAAAATGAATGGATTAAGGTTATTCTTAGCTGGGTTCATGATATGTGTATGTGGTTGGATAATGGACCAATCAAGATTACTAAAAAAATGATTCATCGAGTGACTGGATATCCTGTAGTGAACAGAAAATGGACAATGAGGGATAACAACAAAGAAGAAATTACACTGAACACTGGAGTCATATGGAATAATAGAGGTATGACTATCTCTACAATTAAAGACCTAGAACTTGAGTTTGGAGTAAGAGTAATAGCACATAAGTTCTATTAGTCAATTAGATTGGATAGTGTTCCTTGTACAGCCGTTGACTAGGCATGGAAGATTGTTAAGAAGAATCATAGATATGATCTTGCCAAGCTACAACAGACACAATTAGATAAGAACCTAGCAACAATCAGAAAGGCTAAGAGCTCATCATGTAAGTTTGCTTCCTTACTAGTCTGTATATTTTTCTACATTCAGGATACATTTCCTACATTGGGAAATATTTTTTGGAAAAAGGATAGACCCATTACAGTTCAGATTAGTGAATGTATTGAAAAACTAGGAAGTAATTTCAATAGCATTATGGGGAGCTATTTTGTGTAATTTAAGAAGAGAATGTGATTAAGAACTAGGATTCCTAGATCACTAGTGGAGAAGCACTATGAAGAAATTTGTTTTCTAGTTGATACGGATAACACATATATCTAGGCTATGACACCTAGGGTAACATGTTTAGAACCATTTCC
>MU225615.1:2249140-2307956 GCA_018584345.1 Thuja plicata | reverse complement strand
TCCCATGAAGGGACATGTCTCTCCTAGCCTCATTCCTAATATAAATGAAAGAGAGATTGTTGCATTTGGAAAACACATACAAAATAGAGTGCTATTACATTTGCAGCTATCCTAAAACTTAACAGCTGAGCTGAGTAAACCAGAAAAGAGACCAAGAAGGAGACTAGAATTGGGGACAGATAGTGATGATGAAAAGACTAAAATTGATGAACCCAGCAACATACCTACAACACAATTCAAGAAAATAGCTAGTATTGATGAGGTATGTGACACTTTGAGAAACTCAGTAGGCTTAGCTACTTTCAAGTTCATTAAGTATGAGAAATTGAATAATGTGGATAAGCACAAAATTTAGGAAGCACTCTTAGATAGGATGAGTACTTTCAAGTTAACTTCTATAGAGATAGGAAACCATGTACCGAATGAATTGTATGAGTTTCTGTCAAGCAAATGAGAATTTGCACTTACCATAGAAAGAGAGATTAGGGAAGGAACTTTAACCAAGGTAATACCTGAGTTGACTTCAAAACAGAGAGCCAAATTCATTGAATAATATAAGAATAGGTTTGTTCCTAAACTTAGAGGTTATGCTATTTTGAAAAATGATATTGAAGGATTAGTACAACAGAGTACAAGGATTTGGAAGGAAATCTTTGGACTGATAGTTCCAAAAGATAAGAAATCTGATGAGGGAACATCTAATCAAAAGGCTAAAGAAGTTGAGATCACCCCTGAGCCATAAGTAACTCAAGATCAAATTGCTATAGAACAGGAGAAGACCAAAGATGCATTAGACTCAAAAAATTTTGTTGATCTGACTACAGACAGTTTGATAGATTTCATAGTTGATGATTCTAGCAATTTGAATGCCGAGGAACATGAAATGTTGAGTGGTAAAAACACTGATTCACCTATTAAGGAAACTAAGACTGAAGGAGGAAAGACCATTGTATCTGAAGAGAAAATTGATGAGATAATTGAAGAAATCAATGATCAGACAAGTGAAGAGAAACAATAAAAAAATGTATAAGAGGTAACTTCACAAAATCCACCTATTTTAGAGGTTGTCAAAACATTTTTAGATAGTGGAGTAGTGATAAAGGATACTGTTGATAAGCCTAAGGGATAAGAGGCAATGCAAGTGTTGGTTGATCTACCACACTCTGCATCATCCACTCCCATAGGTCCTAAGACTAGAGGTATGCATAATCCATAGACAATCTTGACAGAATTGAAAGAGGTAATGGACACTGATACTGTGACAGGAAAAGGTATTATGCAGCCGAGCATTAGTTCACTAGAGTTGAAGAGAAAGAAAGTTCTTAAGAAGAAGTCTCAAATTCTAGATGTCACATTAGATGAGGTAATTGTGATTCCACAATGGGATCCCAATGAATTATCTTTTGAACAAATAGGGACTCTTCAAGAATTACTCAAGAGGAAGAAGAGACATGAAGAGATGAAAATAGAACATAAGAAAAAGTAGGTGTTGCATCACATCAAGGACATATTTGCAAAGGCATTTGACTTAGAAGATGAAATGCCTCAAGCTCCAATTATTGATCAGTTAGTTAACATTGTATAGAAGGTAATTGATGATGATATAAATAGCAATGAAAAACTTCTACAATGGTTCGAGAGGAGATTTGAGAGCAAAGTTCTAGAGAAAATCTCAGAAGAGACTGCAACAAAACAGGTTGAACTTTCTACTGTTGTAGAAATTTTGGAGAAAGTTACAGCAAATGTTTATTCTTTGTACAGGAAGTTATGTGATGTTGAATTTTTCACAAAGGATAATCTACAGCTTGTTGAGAAGCTACAGTTAGATTTGAGATCAACTGGCAGTACTTTGGGTAAGGATGCTACTTCTAGCTCTTTACATCTTACTAAGTTTATCAATGCCCAATGGAGAATAACCGAGCTTATGGATGAAGATGGTAAAATTAGGGCCAAATTAATAAATATTCAGAAAAGCCCATTGCCTCACTTGGAGGTAATATAGAAGGAACTTTCAATTGCAAAAGAGTTATCATAGAGAAATGCAAATCTATTAACTGTAGAAAGTTTAGTGTGTTTAGCTGCCAAGCTAGAGATAAAATTGGAAGTTATGAAGATTGCCAAGGAAAGCTAGGATACTACATTTGAATCAACCCTGCAACTTCATAAACAATTTTTGGATAAGTATAACTTAACCCCACTATCAATCAGTGAAAAAAAAGGGGGAAGTTGGTAAGGAAGTTAGTAAGGATACAGTATGATATATCAGTACAGAACATGTACACTTGTATATATTTTTGAAGGCATGTAAACTTTTTGTATATATAATTCTAGTATATTCCTAGGGGGAGTACTTAGTATACTTAGGCAACATTTTGATGAAATGAAATGAAGTAATGATAAGTGTGTTTTTGCCACTAATATCAAAGGGGGAGATTGTTAATCTCTAAGTTCTGTTGATGATTAGTGACCAACACTTAGTCATTCACTTAGGCAGTTTTAGTTGGCTATCACTGTGGCCGAGCTAAAACTATGCAAGGCCGAGCAACATTGTCAAGCAGTATTCAGGTTGCCGAGTTGTATCATGCCAAGCCAAGTAGGATACTTAGTGCTGAGTGATAGAGATGTTAAGTGCTGAGTAGAATAGTTTTTGTGTACATGTCTAGAATGATTCAAAGTTCAAGGATAAGTGTTCAGGCCGACTTGTATAAGCTTTTTGGGCTGACTTATGTATGCATTTAATATTTTCCTACAGAGTCAGTTATGCATTTTATTGTTTTATCCTATGCACGATCTATTGTAATCATTAATTGTAATTCCTTTAAGGTATGGGTATTAGATCTTGATCATCGATCTAGATCTCACTATCAGACTTGAACAGATATATAAGATTGCTTCTAAACCCTATTTTGAAAGTGTGGAGAGAAGTGGTGACTGCATTTTGAAGTGAAATTCATAGAGGGTTATTTTTTTAAGAAGGAGAGCTCAAGCAGAGTGACAACACAGTGAACAACAGAGTAAAGTTATATCAGATTGTGAGATCATAGAAGGTACTGGAAAGAGGAGATCCATCATCAGCATCTGAGTGCATAATGAAGGATCATTACTTGAAACATTCTAATCATTGTATCAAGTGAAAATCTCTTAATAAAGTGGTTCTAGTAGACCTTTCTAAATCTCATAACAGAGTGCTTACTTTATTGTAAGTTGAAATCCTTTAACAGGGTAGATTGTAATAATCTTTAGCTCTTGATTGGGCAGACCTTTAATAGGGTAGATTGCACCTTGTAATCAACTTTTTTATCCCTAACAGACACACTTTATTACTGCAGTAGTGGAGAATTTTGTGGGTGTCATCCCCACCCTAGTTTTACCTATTTGGGTTTCGGGTTACCAAGTTCTTGTGTTATGAGTTATTTATTTCATTTTGTGGATGCTATTTGATATTACATTAGATTCATATATGTATGAATGTGGATTAGTTTGTTTTAAGTGTTTAAATTTGAAGATCTGATTCACCCCCCCTCTTAGCATCTTGCTTTCCCATTATTGTATTTCCAACAGCTTGAACTCATATTTCTGTTCAAGTCTTTCTTCCATGATCTTCTCAACATCTATGTTCTAAGATGTGATTCCATCAGTGAGAATCACTGATTGATCAAGCATTGGGGTTGTTATATCAACATCTACATCTGGTACAATTTGTTGAAGTATGCCTCATGCTATTTCAAGTACCTTAGCTTCCTTTGTGACTTTTCTCAATTTGTCTTGCATTGCTTTTCTCTCATAGAGTCTTGCATACTTTGTCAATTTAGTTGGATCCAATGTCCTGGGATCAAAAACTAGAATCTCAATGATTTCATCTAGAGTGACTAGATTCTTATGCTTTCTCTTCTTCTTCTTTGAGATTTGAGTGGATGTAGATGTATGCACTACCATTTCTAGTTCATTTGTCCTCTCTGAAGTTCTTGGTGAAGGCTTTGTTGAAGATGCTTCTTGTGTTTTCTACTCGGGGTGCACCTATTGGTTTTGTGAAGACATCTCTCCATCAACCTTGGGTGTCTCTATAGATTTTTCTTTTTCTTTCTTCTCCAGCTCATCTTCCTTTTCTTCTTCACTCTTTTCTTTCTGCATGTTCTCTTCTACCTTTTGTGTTTCCTCTTTACTTTGATTAGTAGATTTCTGATCATCGGTTGCAGCTTGTTCTATAGTTGTGTCCTTTGTGTCATCTATGGTGTCTTTTTCTTCTGCATCACCCTTGTCCTCGGGTGTGCTTGTATCTTATGCAGTAGATCCTTCATTACCTTCTAGTATATTGATCGCCTTCATAAATACTAGCATATTGCTTTGTGTGCTAGCTTGTGTTGTATCTAGAGTGGTGTCCTGCTCTTTGGTTTTGTCTTTTTGAGCAATGGCATCTTCATCTTTTTATATTTTCTCTATAGGGTCTGGTTCTGTTATGTCAATGACTAAAGTGTCCTGCCATGTCTCATCAGCAACATTCATTTCTTTATGCCATGTTGTCTTCAAATCTTGTTTCTTTTCCTGATTCTTAAGAGATATAAATATTACATCATCTTATTTTTGTGGATCCTCATCAAATTCATAATGTGTGATGTCTTGAATGTTAAGATCATCCATGAATTTTCCCAAATCTATTGGATCCATATCTTCAACATTGTCCAAATCAATGTGCTTAGGAATTGCCTTATCTTTATCCTCCTCTACATGAGGTGTGTTGGTGAGAATTAATTGATTCTCATGACTTGTTGACTCTATAGGAAGATCTAGGAGTTCTCTCCATTTAGTCTTGGTCATTTTGTCCAACTCTATAAACTTATCCTCTAGCACTTTGTAAGCTCTTATCTCGGTTACAAATTTACTTGAGTGCTTCTTCATTATTTATTTGATTTATTCTATCTTAGATTTGGGAGGTATAAGTGTGATAAGTACCCTTTCCCTTGCTTCTCTTTCAGTTTGTAGAGCATATCACCATTGTTGAGATATTCTGTTACCCAGCTCTTTGGCTATTTGGTTGACAAATTTAGCTGGTACATATTTGAATTTTACCATTGACCTAATGATTGCCTTTTGTATCTTATTTTGGTCCTCTGGTTTAAGTGTATCACATTGTCTGATTTTCTTATCATACATGGTTCTAGATGCAGTAGTAGATTCAGCAGCCTCATCAATTGTTTGATTTCTTCTGCATCACCCTTGTCCTCGGGTGTGCTTGTATCTTATGCAGTAGATCCTTCATAACCTTCTAGTATATTGATCACCTTCATAAATACTTGCATATTGCTTTGTGTGCTAGCTTGTGTTGTATCTAGAGTGGTGTCCTACTCTTTGGTTTTGTCTTTTTGAGCAGTGGCATCTTCATCTTTTTGTATTTTCTCTGTAGGGTCTGGTTCTATTATGTCAATGACTAAGGTGTCCTGCCATGTCTCATCAGCAACATTCATTTCTTTATGCCATGTTGTCTTCAAATCTTGTTTCTTTTCCTGATTCTTAAGAGATATAAATATTACATCATCTTCTTTTTGTGGATCCTCATCATAGTCATAATGTGTGATGTCTTGAATGTTAAGATCATCCATGAATTTTCCCAAATCTATTGGATCCATATCTTCAACATTGTCCAAATCAATGTGCTTAGGAATTGCCTTATCTTTATCCTCCTCTACATGAGGTGTGTTGGTGAGAAGTAATTGATTCTCATGACTTGTTGACTCTATAGGAAGATCTAGGAGTTCTCTCCATTTAGTCTTGGTCATTTTGTCCAACTCTATAAACTTATCCTCTAGCACTTTGTAAGCTCTTATCTCGGCTACAAATTTACTTGAGTGCTTCTTCATTATTTATTTGATTTATTCTATCTTAGATTCGGGAGGTATAAGTGTGAAAAGTACCCTTTCCCTTGCTTCTCTTTCAGTTTGTAGAGCATATCACCATTGTTGAGATATTCTGTTACCCAGCTCTTTGGGTATTTGGTTGACAAATTCAGCTGGTACATATTTGAATTTTACCATTGACCTAATGATTTCCTTTTGTATCTTATTTTGGTCCTCTAGTTTAAGTGTATCACATTGTCTGATTTTCTTATCATACATGGTGCTAGATGCAGCAGTAGATTCAGCAGCCTCATCAATTGTTTGATTTCTGAAATTTTTCTTCACTACATCAGGCTCATCCTCTTTAGAATCCCAAATGTCAGCTTTAGTCCTGACCATTCTTTTCCTCTTAGTGGGTGTTTGTTTCTCTATTTGCTGCTTTGTTTTCTTTGTTGGTTGTTTTTTCTTATAGGTCCTTACTTGACCTTTCTTAAGAGGTGTGGTATCGGTCTTTGTAGTTTGACTCCTTGTCCTCTATTTCTTTGTGGGAGGTGGAGGTGTATCAAACTTAGTTGCCTCAAAATCTGATTTCTTCTCATCTTGCCCTTCACTGATGGTACCCTGTTCATTGGTTTCCTCTGTTTGTTCTTGTTCTTCCTCATTAACTGATATAATATTTTTAAGATTCTTAACCATCTTATTCTTCTTGTTGATAGTATTTTTGATTTCTAGGCCTCTTTTTATCTTTGACCTGTCCTCTTCATAAGTGCCAAACCTTGGTTGTTTTCTATCAATTGTCTCATTAATCAATGCATCAATTACATTTATAGCTTGATCTATGTTAATTTCATAATCAAGAGGGGCTAACCAAGCTATTCTTATGTGGGATAATTTTGTATCCACCATAAAACATATCTCATCCCTATGTTTTTCAATTAGTTGCTCAGGGATCCTTACTCTTTCCATAATCTTTTCCTTGAATTCAAGGAAGTATGCAGTCATAACTAAATCAAAATTATCTCCTAGTGACTTAATAAGTTCACTAATTTTCAATGTGACTAGTTTTGTTGTATCCCACTTTACTTTTCCTATTGAAGGAAAGTATTCTTTAAAGTAGAAAAATATGCACATGATAAGTGAGCCAAACTTACATGTGTTAGTCTTTTCAGACCTTATTGTTGTCATGTTCTCATCAAGTTGCTTTAACAGGATCTCACACAGATCCATCTAAATTCCCTTTGTCACTATCTTGTAAGCTGTACTTACTACTATAGATGCAATGTTGTTAATCCTTCTTTCTTGGAAGATCTTATAGCCAATTACACATGCATCGAACCTCAATTCCTCATCAGTGATGGTGTTTACTTTTAGACCTTTGTTATACCACATAGATTTTGTGAGCTTTTCAACTTCTGGCCTGGAGGGATGCTTATGTGTTGTAGGCTTGTTGGTTATTGGATAACCAGTGACAACATGAAGGACATCCTTAGTGATTTTCTTAGGTTGATCTAACCATAGCCTCTAATCATGCATTCTGCTCAAAACTAACCTAATCTAGTTGGTTTTGAAGTCCCTCAAGAAATATAGGGCATTAGTTATCCCTTTAACCTCTAAGTGTTTGTTCTCTTCCTTCAGGTTCCCTTCTAAATCACACAACTTCTTATAAGATTCATCCATCTCTAGATCACCTATTTTAGGGATCTTGTAGTGAATGTAGGACCTTACATCCTCTATCAGCAAAACCCTAGGTGGAATCTTAGAAAATGCGTTAGATTCATTAGGTTGCGATGCAATCTCTGGGCATATCTTGTACTTTGGTTCTACACAGGTGCTATTCTTTATCATCCTGGCCATATTCTTCTTATCATTCTTGATCTTTGTATTTCTTGAAGTGGTTGCCATCATTTTTCAAAATTAGGGCTTTCTTGAAAATTTAGGGCTTTCTTGAAAATAACAATAGATTTCTTTGGTTCCCTCGGTACTTACTTTGATCCATTATACTAGTGAATGATCTATTTTCTATGTGCTGGATCGAGTTGAGGTTGCTTTGCTATCTGATCTTTTATCACTCTAGTTTCACTCTACTTTTTGTCTTCAAATCACAGGTGCAAAATGAAGTGCTCCCATCGAGTATTTATAGAATTTTTCCCTAAGTCTGTCATAAATGCTCAACGAATCGTTGGGTCATGAAGACAAAGTTCATCGGGAAGACTTTCAAAATCATCATCGGTGTTGTCAGGATGCTTGGGATGGCTGTTAAGATTTTTTCTTTCACTGATGGATATCAGTGTTCTTTCATGACAACTTTATACCTTTTCTTTCTTACCGATGGGCGTTGGGTTACATTGGCAACTTAGCAATTTTATGTGTTGACCGACAATTCTCGGTAAGTAAAGACAACTCATCATTTATGTTCACTAATGATTTTTGGTATGTGTTTATCGATGGGGTTGTTTTCTTAGAAATGTAATAAGTATCATAATACGCATCTTTATTTATGCAAATTTTGACTATGCATCAATTTTTATAATGGAACTGATGGAAAATTTGACTTGGTGTATTGTAGCTCCATACTTACTTGTTCAGCTTAAGTGGGGGTGGTGATGTCACCAGATCCATTGGATGGTGTGTCACCATTTACATTGCTTGGTCCAGCTTCATCATTGTTTGAAGCTTTTCTCCACATTTTATCTCTAGCCCTCTGGATTTTTTCAATGGTGTTTCCATTGGGATATGTTCTCGTCTTTGTCATTCGGTCTCTGCAGTCTTTCTTGAGATGACCAACTTTGTGACAGTGTACGCATGCCATTCTGGGGTTTGTCCAGCCTCTAGACCTTTTTTTCCATTCCCTTATGTAGTTTGTAGCAATGTGACCATATCTACCACATGTTGTATAGTTTTTCTAAGTATTGTAGTCCCATACATATTGATTACCAATTCTCTTTGGTTGATAGGGAGTTTCATGACCTTTAGGCTTCCATGCTTGCCTTTTCTTTTTCCAGCATTCAAGACTTGTGTGCCCATTAATTTTGCATGTAGGAAAGTATTTGTCCATGTAGGTTTCCTTCTTTGGTTGATCCATCTTTGACTTACATTCATATTCTTTATGTCCTTTCTTGTTACATTTATAATAGAATCCTATGAATGAAGATGTAGATTTAGGAATACCTTTCATTTTGCCTCGGCATACATTTGATGCGTGGCCTTTCTTTCCACAGTATTTGTATGTCAACTTTCTTGGTCTTGGATTTTCATAGACATTATTTGGATTGGATTGATTTGATGATTCTCCATTTTCGGTAAAGCCTAGACTGTTGTTGTTGTTGTTGTTGACTCTTCATTGTCCTTCAAGAAAATCATCCATTCTTTTATTGCTTTCTTCTGCCTTTCTGATAGCTTCATTATGTTGTTGCTGAATTCTAACCTCATGCTTTGGTTTTTCATTTTCTTCTCTTAGTTCACTGATAGCTTGTACTCTTTCAATGAGTTTTATATTCATTTTTTTTGCTTCTTGACTCATAAGAATAATTTGATTTGCAGTCTCATGGTGATGCTCATCATGTCTTTGAATTTCTAAATCCTTTTCTTGTAGCTTCTCTATAATCTTCGTTCTATCATCAATAGCTACTGTTCTTTCTATTTCATCTTGTCTAACAGAACTCATCACATCAATCATTCTTACCATCTAGGTCTCTTGACCGATTTACAACATCTTTATTTTCTTTGTCAGATGTTGATTGATCTCCTTTAGATTTTTGATGTTCCCTTCTGATGTATCTAATGCTTTTCTTGTAGTTGATCCTGAAGACTTAAACAAATCTGGAATATCTTCTTCTTGGTAATCCTTTTCATTGCTCTAAGTTGCCACACCTTTTCTTTCTTCTAGAAGCCCTCTCATCTTGACTCTTGCTTCTTTATACTGTCCATAGAACATCTGTATTTCAAGCTTTTTTTCTCAATATTTTTATCAAGTTTGTACTTCTCCATTATATGATATTTTCTCTTAAGCCTTTAATCTTTCCAAGAAGAGACTTAGCTCTGATACCAATTGTTGGGATTAATGGGAAGTAGTACTGAGAGGGGAGGGGTGAATCAGTACCTCTAAAACTTTTAACTCTTTTTACCTTTCATCATTAGTAAACAATCTTTATTGTATTACTGACCATTTCTGATGTTATTTCTTATGCAAGTAGTATTAATTCATAATCTTTAATTATTTGCAATCATTCATAGAAACATTCATAAAAATAATAAACACATAACACAAGATATGATATCATAGAAAACTCCTGTTAGGAAGTAAAACTGCGGTGGGGATGGCACCCACAAAACTTCACTATCTACAGAATGGAAGGGATTCGTTAAAGGCTTACGATTGACCACTTCTGATGATCTACCCTGTTAGGAGTATTAAAGTGGAGACCTATTAAGATCTACTTTGTTTAGAGCTTTAGCAACACTAATGAAGTGTGCACTCAGTTAAGAGATTTACAATAGGATTGTTAGGTCCACCTTTCTTGAAAGGATTTCTTAAGTGTACTACACTTGTTAGAATGAGTACAATATGTTTGACCTGATTGTATGCAATCTATTATTTCTAATCACAGATCCATTAAAGCTCTCATAATATGAATATAACCTATAGTGATTGATTAATACCTTTTCTCTGTTCATCGATAGCCTGTGTTCTATTCTTGAAACTGATTTGATCCTTTTCTGTCCTTCTGCATGAATTCTCTTGTCTGATCCTTAGATGCTCTCAGTGGCTACAATCATCATCGAACAAAATCTTCACAATAGATTGAGCATCTATTTATACAAGTATTTGACCTATTCTAGAATCACGCGTTACAATGTTAACTCTTGATCCAAGGTATACAACTTAACCTTGATCTTTTAGTTTGCATGTTTTAAAATAGTTGAGCTGATTTAAACAATAATATTACATTGGTTTCTCCGCACATAATGGATTTAAAACAAAACAAGAAGCTAAATATACAACTTTAGTGTTTCATCTGACATGAAAAGTTAGATCCACTTTTTGTGGGATGTAACTGACTGTTGGTTCTTGATTATCGGGTTGAACTGAAATTCTATCGGCGTTCCTTTGTTGAATTGATCCTTAGGTTCCCTTCATCTATCAGGTTCATCTCTTTGATATTTTTTTGGGTTGCACTATTGGTCACTCATCAGGTTTCCTTGTCCTTTTTGTCATCAGGTAACATTGAATAGTGTTTTTCTGGATTATTTGTACTTGGCAGTATCGGGTAACCTTGGCGTCTAGTAGTGTTGTGCCCTGTCTATTGGTGTAGTGTAGACCAATGGTATAGATCATGTTTTTCCTTGTATATACTAACGGAAAAATATAATTCCTTTAGTAAGATCATCATAAGTGATAATTATTTGTATTCTTTAACATGCTACTTTATTTACAGTAGTAGTGAATTTTTACGGGTCTCATCCCGACCACAGTTTTTAGCTTCTAATAGGGGTTTTCTACGATACCAAAATACTAGTGTCATGAGTACTTAATTTCATGTATGTATATTGTTTACTTTACATGAATTTACATTTCAGTAGTGATACTCTATGTTTGGTTTATGTAATCTACTCAATCAATTATTGAAGAACAATATGTTACAAGAATTAATTAAAATTTTTTAAGGGTACTAATTCACCCCTCTCCTCTTAGTACACACCTCTCCACTATCCCAATAGAAAGACAAGAGAAACAAGGCATGTTACCTAGCATAAGATGGAGTGACCGATGAAGAATCACATGGAAGAGATGACGAGGAATAGATAGTTTTTTTTGCAATCAAAGAAGAACCCTCAACTGGTGTAGATGGAGATAGTGAGGAGAAAGCATTGATTTCAAGCATGAATTATAGTGGTGACTAGATAATATATAGTGGGTGTACACATCACATGACCAGTGAAAAAGAAAATTTATTTCAATGGAAGAATGTGATGGAGGTGCAGTCATATTTTTTAATGGTTCTCCATGTGTGGTAAGAGGTAAATGTTTAATATCACTTAATGATATTACTAATTGTGATGATGTTTATTGGGCTAATAGATTAAAGTATAACTTGTTAAGTGTTTCTCAATTGAATAAAAAAGGTTTTAGATTGGAATTTAGTAAGGGTATTTACAAGATCTTAGGAACATCTAGATATTTGATTGCTACTGGTAAATAGATGACGCAAGGAGGGTAGGGAAAACCAGGGCCAAGACACTCCCAAAAATCCAAACCAACTTGCAAAACAACTCAGAAGCAACAACACAGAAAGGGAGGCAAAGAAAGAGGAATATTCTTATTATTTCATCAAACATCATACATGTCCAGTTATAAGGCCTTTCTGGTTTCATCTGTATACATTCAGATCTTTAGAGAATAAGCTTCATACATGTGAGGTCACAAACTTGCAATCCAAAGCTTCTATCTCTTTTATACTTAAGAACTACCACCCAAATATAGGAATGAAAACAAAATATATACAAGAGACCACAAAGAGGTCAACACCAAGGATCCTAAAGATCCAAAATAGGAAACAAAAAAGACCCAAATTTAGGTTTACACACATCCCAATGAGAGACCCCAATATTAATTACACTATGAAAATAAAATGAATACGTCATCCAAAAGATCCAACGTCCAAAAACCAACTCGGTGAGAAAACTATTGAGCACAAAGGCTAGTCGTTGAAAACCAACGAGCAACCAAGAATAACCACCAAGACCCCATCGATGAAGCCAGCCAAAACAAGTAACCAAGCCCAAGTGGTGAAACAACAAGCCTTCAACCGACCAACATGAATGGTTATCAAGCACTTTACCGCGTAGTCTCCAACAAGCTACCAAACCAAAACAAACATATTTTTGGTTGATACAGGATTGCCAAGAACCCAAGATGCTCTTGCATCATACACCTGGGGTTAAAAGAAATGATTCTCCAAATCATGAATCAGGTACAACCTAAATTGAATCTAATTCAGATTGAGAAATCCAAGATGAGTCCTCAATCAATTTGTTCTTCCACTTTACCAGATATTCCATGTAATCATTTCCTCTTGTACTTCGGCCAACTCTCTGTTTCAAAATCTTCTCAATTTCCTCTATCTATTTCTTACGATAATCACTTGGTACTATTACTTCTTCATCAGGTTCATGATACTCATACATATCTAAAATATTGAATATAGGTGATATATCCACGTCATCAGGTAATTCTACTTCATAACAATTTCCACTGTTAAATCTTCTCAAAATCTTGCAAGGACCAAATTTCTTGATCTTTAGTTTACCATATGTTCCAATAGGAAATCTTCCTTTCTTCAAATGAACCATCACTGCATCACCAAATTAAAATGTTTTATGTCTTCTTGATCTATCTACACTATCCTTGTATTTCTAATTACTTTGCTCCAACTTATATTTCACTTCTCCATACCCTCCTTGTGTCAGGTGGTGTCAGAGCGAAGGTGTGATCTGAGGTTCCTTCTTGTGAACCCTAGTGATATTTTTTCTAGGGTAGTAGATTGGAATCTGACCTACAATTGTAAAGGGTTTCAAGATGGTTTGTGGGAGAGGAAATGCAGATATAGGTCTAGCTGATATTGTTAGACAAATTGCTGCAAGATTAGAAGCTGTTGAGATAGCCCAGCGCAAAGGAAGACATCTTGAAGATGTTAGTGATGATAAAGTTGAAGAAATACAATGAGAAGCTACACCTACACCTATCATGGATCAAGAAGAAGAGAGATTATTGCAAACATTGAAAAGCTTGAAGTCCACACCTCAGTTTAATCCTCCTGAGTATAGTGGAAGTTGGATTTTGATGAGTTGATAGACTAGATAATTGAAATGGAGAAATAATTTGAGTATGAGAATGTATTAGAGGAGAAAAAGGTGAATATTGCAAGTACAAAGTTGAAAGATAATTCATCCTTGTGGTGTGAACATCTACAATTGGATCAAAAAAGAAGGGTAAGGACAAGATCAAGGTATGAGATATCATGATAAACAAATTGAATGGAAAGTTTCTACCTTGTGATTACCAGGTTAACCTAGTTTGGAGAATGAAAAGTTTGAAGCAGAAAGATAGCTCAGTAAAAGATTACACCAAGGAATTTTACAGATTGGACATTAGATCTAGACATGCTAAAAATGAGTTGGAAAGAATATAAATATATATGAATAGATTAAGAATCTCTATATAAGATGAGATCATCTTGGTAAAAATGGAGAGCATTGAAGAGGCATATCAATTTTCCCTAAAAGCTGAGAAGAAATTGAACAAAAGATATGAACAAAGGCAAAGAGGAGGAGGAGGTAGATTCCCTAGAGGAAGAGGAAGATCTTATGGTGAAAACAATATATCTAATCAAGACAAGAAAAATCAAAACACACATCAAGACATAGGAAAGACCAAATGGAAAGGCGCGAGCTCATTCCATCAAAGAGGAAACTATTCCCAAGGTGGTTATAACGGAAAAGGGTTCCAAGGAACTTGTTATAATTATGGAGAAGGACATAAATATTTTGAGTGTACACATGCAAGAAAGAAAGCTGGTAGTAGAAGACATGCTTTGGTTTAAGAGGAGTCACCCAATGAACCTAAGAAGGAAGGAAACCTAATGGTCTAAAGAATATTAAAGAGTGAAAAGAAAGATCCTATAAGGAAAAGTTTGTTCAAGACCAGATGAAGAGTTGTAGACAAGGTTTGGAAGCTAATTTTTTATAGTGGGATCTTAGAGAATCTGGCATTTGAGGAGATGGTTACAAATTTGTAGATGGAAAGAATAAAGCACCCAAATCCCTATCAGATTTCATGGATCAAGGATGAGCATACACTAATGGTGAGTTAACAATGTTTTGTGAATCTAATGATTGGAAAGTATTATGATAACCTATTGTGTGATATTATGCCGATGGATTCTTGTCATATTTTATTGGGAAGACCTTGGAAATATGATATACATGCTATACATGATGGAAGAGTTAAAAAATATACTATTTGGGTTGATAGAAAGAAGAAAATCTTGTTACCTTTGGTTGAAGAGTTTGTGGGAGAGATATGTACATCTGTCAAAGTTTGTTTGATGGAAGGTAGATATTTTGTTAATGATTTGAAAAGGAATGATATATGTTATGCTTTGATTCCTAACAAACTGAGTAGGAAAATAGAAGATAAAGTTCCTGAAGAAGTTGAGAAAGTGCTCACAAAGTATAAGGAGATCATTTCAGATAATGTACTTGATGGTTTTCCACCAATGAGAGACATTAGTCATTGTATGGATCTAATTCTTGGAGCTAGTTTACCAAACAAGGCATCACACTGATTGACACCAACTGAGAATGAGGAACTCAATTAAAAAGCTCACAAGTTGTTAAGAAAGGGTTTGATTAGAGAAATTATGATTCCATGTGCAGTACCAATAGTTTTGGCACCTAAGAAGAATGGAGAATGGTGAATGTGAACTGATTCCAGAGCAATCAACAAGATAACAGTTAAGTATAGATTTCCTATACCGAGGATGGATGATATAATGGATTATTTGAGTATAGAAAAATATTTTACCAAAATTGATTTGAAGAGTGGATATCATCAGATCAAAATTAGAGAAGGTGATGGGAAGAATTCTTTCAATACAAAAGAAGGTTTTTATGAGTGGTTGGTTATGCCCTTTTGTTTAACTAATGCATCGAGTACATTTATGAGGTTAATGAATGAAGTTTTGAAGAAATTATTGAATAAATGTGTGATTGTATACTTGGATGATATTTTGATATTCAATAAGACTAGAGAAGATAATTTGATGCATATAAGAGAAGTGTTGTAGAGATTGAAAGAGGAAAAGTTGCTAATAAATTTGAAAAAGTGTTCCTTCATGAAAGAAGAACTTGTGCATTTAGGTTTTTTTATTTTAGCTGATGGTTTGAAGATGGATCCTGAGAAAGTTGAAGCTATACTTAGTTGGCCTGAACCTGAGAATGTCAATGAGGTAAGATCATTTCATGGATTGGCAAGTTTTTATAGGAAGTTTATCAGAAATTTTAGTTCTATTTGTAATGCTCTGACTAAGACAATGGGAGGAGACAAAAGAGAATTCAAATGGACACATGGAGATGATAAGAGTTTTGAGACTTTGAAACAAAAGGTTGTTGAATTTCCTGTGTTAGCCTTACCTGATTTCAATAAGGTATTTGAAGTTGAATGTGATTCAAGTGGAACTACAATAGGAGTTGTGTTGAATCAAGAAGGTAAACATGTTTCTTTCTTTAGTAAAAAAATGATGCTAAAAGGAAATTTTTGTCTATGATCAAGAATTCTATGCTATTGTTCAAGCTCTGAAGAAATGGAGACATTATTTGATGCTGAGTGAATTTGTGTTATATACTGATCATAAGGTTTAACACTATTTGGGTAGTCAGAATAAGTTGAATCAGAGACAATGAAATGAGTAGAGTATTAGCAGAGTTTCACATTTGTGATAAAGCATAAAAGTGGAGTTTCTAACTAAGTTGCTGATGTATTGAGTAGAAGAAGATATTTGTTGACTGAAATGAGAATTGAGGTTCTTGGTTTTGATTATATGAAGAACTTGGATGAAAATGACCCTGATTATCTGAGTAGTGGAGAATGTGCAGAGCACCTATTCCTAATCAACTGAGTAAGTATGAAGACTATTTCATTCAATAAGAGATGTTGTTCAAAGGTATTCAGTTGTGTATACTGAGAGGATCAATGAGAAATAATTTGATCAAGGAAAAACATAGTAGTAGTTTGACTGGACATTTTGGAATTGAGAAGACATTGAGTTTACTTAAGGAAAGGTATTTTTTGCCTTAGTTGTATAAGGATGTTTAGAAATTTGTGAAAAGTTATGGATTTTGTCAAGTTGCAAAAGGAGTAAGTCAGAATACTAGATTGTATACACCAATTTGTGTTCCTGAGAAAACTTGGAGTGATATCAACATGAATTTTGTTTTTGGCTTATCGAGGACAGTAAGATGTAATGATTGCATATTTTTTTTGTTGTGGATAGATTTTATAAAATGACACATTTCATACCATGTAAAAAAACATCATATGCAGTGCATATGGTAGATCTTTTCTTTAAGTAAATTGTCAGATTGCATGGATTACGAAGAGTATCAGCTCTGACCAAGATAATAAGTTTGTTAGCTACTTTTAAAAAACACTTTGGAAGAAGTTGGAGACTAAGTTGAAATATAGTTATACATTTCATCCATAGACTAATGGAAAAATAGAGGTTGTAAACCAAAGTTTGGGTATCTTGTTGAGATGTTTAGTTGTAGATACACTGAGTAATTGAGATTTGATGTTGGCATAAGCAGTGTTTGCATATAATAGTTCAGTAAATAGAAGTATTGGAAAGAAACCATTTGAGATTTTTCATGGCACACAACCTAGAGGTATATTAGACTTGAGAGATATTACTGGAGAAGAGAAGAGGAGTGATGAAGGTGAAAAATTTGATGAGTTTATGAAGACATTGCATGAGGAAGTGAAACATAAGTTGGAGCAAAGTATTCAGAAAATAAAAGGATAGTGCAAATAGATCAAGAAGACATAATAATTTTGAATTTGGTGATGTAGTGATGGTTCATTTGAAGAAAGAAATTTTTCTTATTGGAATAAATGGTAAACTAAAGATGAATAAATTTGGTCCTTGCAAGATTTTTAGAAGATTTGACAGTGGAAATGCTTATGAAGTAGAATTATCGAATGACAAAGATATATCACCTATATTCAATATTTTAGGTTTGTATGAGTATCATGAACCTTATGAAGAAGTGACAACACTGAGTGATTATCCTAAGAAACAGATAGAGGAAATTGAGTAGATTTTGAAATAGAGAGTTGGCAGAAGTACAAGAGGAAAGGATTACATGGAATATCTGGTAAAGTGGAAGAACAGGTTGATTGAGGAATCATCTTGGATTTATCAATATGATTTGGATTCAAATTAGGTTTTACCTAATTCATGATTTAGAGAATCATTTATTTTAACCCTAGGTGTCTGATGTAAGAGAATCTCTGGTTCTTGGTAATCTTGTATCAACCAAAAATATGTTTCTTTTGGTTCGGTAGCTTGTTGGAGACTGCTCAGTAAAGTAATCGGTAATCATTCTTGTTCATTGGTGGAAGGTTTGTTGTTTCACCTCTTAGGATCAGTTACTTGTCTTTTCTGGCTTCACCGATGGGGTCTTGGTGTTTTTTCTTGGTTGCTCGGTGGTTTTCACTGTCTGGTCTTTGTTCTCGGTAGTTCTCTCACTGAGTTGGTTTTTGGACGTTGGATCTTCTAGCCGACGTATGCATTTAATTTTTGTAGAGTAATTAATTTTGTGGTCTCTCATTGGGATGCATGTGAACCTAAATATGGGTCTTTTTTGTTTCCTATGTTGCATCTTTAGGATCTTTGGTGCCGACCTCTTTGTGGTCTCTTATATATATTTAGTTTCTTTTCTTAGATTTGGGTGGCAGTTCTTAAGTAGAAAAGAGATAGAAGCTTTGGATCATAGGTATGTGACCTCACATGTATGTATATTATTCTATAAAGATCTGAGTGTATATGGTCAAAATCGGGAAGGCCTTACAGCCTTGCATGTATGATGTTTGATGAAATAATAAGAATATTCTTCTTTCTTTCTCTCCCTTTCTGTGTTTTTGCTTCCGATTTGTTCTACAAGTTGGTTTGGATTTCTAGGAGTTCATTTTTCCCTAGTTTTCCCTACCCTCCTTGCATCAACAAAATATAGGTAACCTATTCTGATTGAACTCTACTAATAAACATTGCTTGTTTGCTAAATCTGAAGACTATTAGCTTTGGAATAAAATATTTTTTCATGTTAATTTTGATAATATGCTAAAGGTCACTAAGAATAAATGTGTTAGAGGTTTCCCTAATGTAGATAAGCCTGAATATGCCTTGTGTAAGGAGTGTTAGTTGAGAAAGTTAACTAGCTCTAGTAAAGTCTATTCTTCACAAAACATTCTTGACCTTGTACACATTGAGTTGTGTGGAATGATGAGAACAAATGATAATGAGGCTCCTATCCTAGAGTCAGCTTGGCTCTTCTTAAGGTCACTTTCTAGAACTTTTAGGGTTTTACTCCCCAACCCCAACCTAGGATAAGTCTCTTTGTTTCCTTCTCCTAATCCCAAGGGCCTCTCTACCAAAGGTAGTGCAACTCTTCCTTGAACTTACTAGGGTAAGTTCACACCATCTCACAAAAAAAACTAATCAGCCATAATGCAGGATTGTATTGGCTCTAATTTATACTAATTCAATCCATATTGAAGTTCTTTTTTCAACACTACTCATACTTTTCTCATTGAGTTCAAGAATCACTGGTTTTAAGGGCTATTAGCCCTATTAGCCTTAATGTGGAGCCAAAAACCTTATAAATTCAAAAAATTGCAAATTAACCCCCAAAATAGTCACTGATCTTAACATCCTTCAATATTTTTAGGGTTTGGGGTCACCAAGTTGTCCGTATAGTACTTTATACAGACTGGGTCATTTTCCTTAAAAATTGGGCTATTTGAATTTTTTCAAGGCAATTGTTGATAAATTGGATTCAAAAACTCATGGCACTAGTTCTATGGATTTTATAATACCCTAAAAACACTCTCCAAAAATGGATCCCTCAATCCAATCCAATCTTGCATTCAATCTCTGACTGTCATCAACTTGCTCCTAGCTGGGTATCCACTTTCTCACCTAGGGAAAGATCTTAAAAATAGAAAATGACACTTCTTAAAATTGTGCAAAAAGAAAATGAATGTACAAGGGATAAATCCATGTTCACTGAATTTAAGCTAAATCTTGCAAACTGTGTAAAATACAGTAAACAATCAATAAATCCTTCTTGGGAAATGTAACCAGAATTTGTCCAACCTTCATACAATGCTTGTAAAAACCTTAAATATGTCCCATGGGCTCAATAAAAACTACCTATCCTAACCCCTAACTTTCCTCAGGGAATTTTATGATTCTTGTCCAAATGTTGTCATGCAACATTGAGAAGTTGTAAAAGTTGCTCAAGCAACATTTTACAACTTTTACATCTTTTACCACTTCATTTCTCTGACCCAATGAATGGGTTCCACAAGGATTATAACCTCAATCTAGACCTAATTACACTTCAAATAGGCCCTTTTTGTGCACTCTAGGTGCCATTTCCACATATTGCCACATTTTGGCTTCCAAAACATAAATGGGGTCTATAGGACCAAATTGACCACAACAAAAACACAACACTACAAAAACAACACAACATAAACCTAACACAACCTTAATTAAGCACATGACCATAAGAAGGTCTTCCACACCAAAAACTGAGGGTTACCCAATCGTAAACCCTAGGTGCTCCTTCACCACACTTCTTCTAAACAAAATAAGTTAAGTGATATCAGGAGAAAATATTGAAGAATTGATGCCAAGCTTCATGAAGTTAGATTATGCAACCCATGTAGCCTCTACTTTAGGTAGGTGTTTCCATTGGATGAGATGTTGCATGTATGATCCATATCTAGTCTTATTCTTCACTCTTGAGTCTATAATATTTTCTTCCTGTGGATTTCTCTTGGGTGGTAAGGGTACATAACCAATGAATTTTTCAACAATAGAAGTGTTCTTAGTTTCCTCTTACATAGGACCTTTTTATTTGGCAAAATCTTGTATATTGAAGACATGGGATATTTCCAAATCTCTAGATAGGTCTATTCTATAATAATTCACCCCATATTTGGCTAAGAATTTACAAGGCCCTATCCTCCTCATCTATAGTTTTATAGGTACACCTTTCTTCAATATATCTTTGTTCAAATGCACCATAACCAAGTCTCCCACTTCAAACTGCAACTCCTTCTTCTTTTCATCCACTTTGGATTTAAGTATTTGGGTGACTTCTTTGAGTGTCTTCTTCACTTGATCATGCACATCTTTCATAGATTGAGTGAAATCCTCTGCATGCCCACTTCTACCCTCCATACTTCCTAGGTCTCTGAGTTCAAGAACTCCTCTAGGATGTAAACTATAGAGGATTGCAAAAGGAATCTTTCTAGTAGTTCTGTTCACACTGTCATTGTAGGAAAAATATGCCTATGGTAATAATTGATTGCACACTTGTCCATACTCTTTATTCAAGCACCTCAAAAGGTTACCCGAGACTCTAGTAATGACCTCTATTTTTCCATCAATCTAGAGGTGATAAGTAGACCCAAAAAAAATATTAGTTCCCAATCTCTTCCACAGTGTCTTCCAAAAATGTCCCGTGAACTTAACATCACTGTCTGAGACTATGTTAAGAGGCAGTCCATGTATTCTAACCACCTCTCTAAAGAAAAAATGTGCATTATAAGTGGCATCACGTGTTGTCTTGCAAGGAATGAAGTGGCCCATTTTACTGAACATGTCAAAAACTACAAAGGTGCTATCCAAACCAGTGTTAGTCCTTAGTAAACCAACAATCAAATCCATGCTCATGCATTCCCATGGCCTATTGGGAATTGGTAAAGGTTGATAGAGACCACCGTTAGTAGTAGTACCTTTTTCTTTCTAACAAATAATACACTAATCCACATACATCCTAACATCCTTATGCATCCTAGGCTAGTAGTAAAACCTTTGGACTAACTCAAGTGTCTTATTCAGACTAAAATGTCCACTAAGACTACCATTATGTTTCTCTTGAATGAGATTTTCTCTCACGGATCCTTTTGGCACACAAAGTTGACCACCATTCAAAAAAAGACCATTTTGTAAAGTATACTCTGCATATTGACTGTGAAAATGGTTATTGAATTCACTACATACCTTGTAGGCCTCAGCAAAATCTTCATCGTCCTTATAGAGGTCTTTGAAACTTTCCACTCATATACTCTGTAACTACACTTCTTGTATAGTGAGAAGCCTCCTACTCAAAGCATTAGACACCTTGTTCATTTGACCCTTCTTATGCTTGATAGTAAAGGTATATTCTTGTAAGAACTCCATCTACTTAATATGCCTATTGCTTACATTATCTTTGGAATTGATAAAACTTAAGGCTTGGTTATCAATGAACACCACAAATTCCTTGGGTAGGAGAAAATTTATTGATTTTCTAAGGGCTTGGACTAAGGAATAGAGTTCTAGGTCATATTAGGAATACCTCTTCTTGGCCTCATTTAATTTTTCACTATAGAAAGCTACTGGTCTACGCTCTTGACTCAAACCAAACCCCACTACTATACTGCTTGCATCACACTCTAGGGTGAAAATTTTGTCAAAACTAGGAAGAAAAATGATAGGCTGGGTGACTACCCTCTATTTGATGCAATCAAGCTTGGAGGATCTAGTAAAGGACTATCCAAACTTGTAGCCAACAACAAGAACAATACACTGGAAACAAAACAACACAGGATATAACAACTCATATCAATTCATTCATTTTCAAATTCAATTACACTTAACATGCTGGGCTATAAGGCCTTCCGGTTTCAGCCAAATACATTCAGATGTAAACACAATAAGATCACCACCAAGAACTTCTACAAGTTTCTGATCACCTTCTTAACTAGTCCAAATCTGTGACACACCACACAACAACCTGGTAGGAACTCCAAGACAAAATCTAAACTTGTGATTGCAAACCACCAAGCAATCTTCTTGCCTCCTAAGACAACATGATACCATCCATCCAAGGTATATTCCACCAAATTCAGATCCACAGACCTTACATCAAATATTTTTACCCATCTTAGCTACCTCTAACACTCTACCCAAACCTATTTATTTATACAACTCAACCACAAGTCATCTTGTAAACAAATATTAAATGCCATTCAGCCATTATAATCATGATGAACAAATATTAAATGAGCCAGTCAACTGCAACTAAGCAATAAATACATAGATGAATGCCCCAAATAGATTTAGGTCCACACAAGATCCAATGCATCAAATTTTCATGCCTCAAAACTCTATGCAATCTTAATGACCCCCTCAAATCATGGATGTAATCTCCATCATCTGTCCAATCCAAAGAAACCAGTCGGTGAACAAGAATAATGAAACCTAGACTACTCAGTAAGACAACACCAAACCAACAACAACCAGTCAGTGAGATAAACTACCAAGCAACAAAAACCAACTCTGTAAAATAGACCAAGAAACAAAGATCCACTTGGTGAAGAAACCAAGAAATACAACAATAGGTACTGAAACCTATCGATGAAACCAAACCAATGCCAACAACTGAGTCCCGTCGGTAAAACCAAACCAACATAAGTAACTGAGTCCATCAGTGAGCCAACACCTCCAACTGAGCACCCACCATAGTTACCGAGCATCTTAACATCAAGATCAAGTAACTTACCACTGAGCCAACAATAGTGACCGACCAACCTTCAAGCGAGTACTCCAATCGAGAGCTCCATCCTTCAACCAAGCTCCAAAGAAACCAAAAATATGACTGCAATAGATTTTCCAAGAACCTCAGGTGCCCCTGCATTAGATACTAGGGGTAGAAAAAGAAGTGTGTCCCACACTTAGAATCCTGGAGAAAATTAGGAATCCAACACCTCATCTTAACCATCAGTCTCCACATCCTCAAGATTAAGAACAAAAACTTCCACACCAACACATCCAACCGAACCAAGATTAAGAACAAAAACTTCCACACCAGCACATCCTCAAGATTAAGAACAAAAACTTCCACACCAGCACATCCAACCAAGCATCTTAACATCAAGATCAAGTAACCTACCACTAAGCCAACAATAGTGACCGACCAAACTTCAAGCGAGTACTCCAACCGAGAGCTCCATCCTTCAACCAAGCTCCAAAGAAACCAAAAATATGACTGCAACAGATTTTCCAAGAACCTCAAATGCCCCTGCATTAGATACTAGGGGTAGAAAAAGAAGTGTGTCCCACACTTAGAATCTTGGAGAAAATTAGGAATCCACCACCTCATCTTAACCATCAGTCTCCACATCCTCAAGATTAAGAACAAAAACTTCCACACCAGCACATCCAACCGAACCAAGTCAGTCTGCAGTTCTCCAACATCACCATCAACAATAGTAACCTCATCAAAGCACTCAAGCTTGTCAAAAATTAGCATATCAAGATGTCTACCATCTTCACCAATCTCATCCAAAACCTCATACCAATCATAAAAACAATCAACATCTTCCTCCTTATCAATATTCTTATCATCAATAACAAGATAATCTACAATTTCCATATCAAATCCATCTATCTGAGTATGAAAACCAATCACCTCTACAACACCAACATCAAATTTCTCCTTCCTCCTCTAAATAATTCTTTTCACTAGCCAAACAAGCCTTAGTGTTATTGGAAAATGCCAACAGACATTACACACACTCAGTTCTGCCAACCGATCAATTAAATCCTCAAGATTTCTGCCAAGTTCGCACATGATCTTCTCCTATAGAATGTGAAACTTCCCCGTCAAAAAATATATTAGATCCTGTATCCAAATTTTAATAACACCAACAGATCTAGGGTAACCGAGCTCAAATTAAGAAGCCCTAATATCTTCCAAGACCTCAATCTTCAAGTTCATCTCACCACAGATCTCAACTAGCAGATTCTCAATAATCCAATCAACCATCCCAGGGTCTAGTTTTCTTGGAGGCATCTTGTAAGCTCTACAAGAAATGAACCATCTCTGATAACACTTGATGCAGTCAAGCTCAGAGGATCCAGTAAAGGGTTGTCCAAACTTACAGTCAACAAAAAGAACAACACATCAAATCTGTGTGTGAATATTGTACCTGCAAGTTGCAACACAACACTTCAATATGTCATTGCATCAATGGTTAGAATCATCAAATTCAATTGAAAAACATAGAAAACCAAAGGAAATCAACATATTTCTTCCTATCTAAGAAGAGTATGATTTAAGCTATAATTGCCCTTAGATTATACACAAATCATTGACATATTCAATCCTAGAATGGAAGATTCATTGAGAAATGAAACTAATTAACATACAAAGGTTCAATTGAAGCACAAACGAAGATTATGTAATTAGCTATGTGAGATTAGGAAACAAAAATGATAGCATAAGAGTGTAATTGAAAATCTATAACTCGGGACCAATTGAGCTCAAAATTCAATCCTTTTATAGAAGAATTTGAGGAATGAGTGGTTGAGATCAACTTTTGGGGAGAGGTGAGGATTGAATCTTTGGTGATCCATGTGAGTGATCTAGGTGAGTGAACTCTCATTGGTTCATGGATTGACTTTCCATGTGCAAGTGGTGAGTTTTAATTAGAGACTTTATTTAATTCCTTTTAATTAATTACTTTATCCATAGATTTAATTGGGTTGATTTGATTTAAATAGGCCAATGTAATTAATATAAGTTAGTGATGAAATCACTTTGATTTTAGGAGATTAAATTGATTTTGATAAATTATGTCAATAATCAAATAGTTGAATAGACATAATTAGGGGTACAATCACATTTTGGGAAAATAGGGTCTCTAGTTAGAGTAGACCAAATTAGGGTGGTTACATTTTCCCTTCTTTGAATTCATGTGTGAGAAGTGCATTGATTCAAAGAATATCTGATATTGACTTCAGAAAGTTTGAGAATTCTACACTTGACTGAATGAAATATAGCTAATGAAATAAGTCTCAAACTTGATTGAACTAAGACTGATAGTATCGAATTTGAACTTGATCAAACAAAGTTCAACTGAACATAGATCTAAAGATACCAATTCTTAACTTGATCGAATGAAGGTCAGTATGAAGTTGTTGAGAGCTATGAGGCATCAATTCTAAACTTGATCGAATGAGAATCAACAATACTAACTCTGAACATGATAAAATGAAGGTCACTACAAAGCTGATAAGAGCTTGATAAAGATCTGAGAGATTGTAGGCATAGATATCTGGATTTTTTAGCACTGAATCCTTCTATCCAACAGTCCCAACTTGATCAAAGGAAATTTCCATGCCCCTAGTCTTTTGATGATAAAGTCAATTTTACTTTTTGAAATTAATTTGATTAATTTTGAGTGTGATCATGCCCCCTCGGGAATAAAATCAAAGTAAATAGAGTAAAATCCCTCTTTATAATGATAGTGGAATGGAATAGATCAATTGGATCGAGAAAGAATCAATTAGAAGATGAAATGAAGCAAAAGTGTGTAAAGAGAAAATATAATTTTACCAAGTTGACTACTTGAAATATTAATTTTGAGCTTGATAAAATGATGTACGACCAAATTTGGATGTATGATGTGAAACTTACTGATAGAGAATCATGAAAAATTGATTGCATAAAGCCTATGAATCATTTTTTTGAACATAAAGAGCAATTCTGCATTTGTTGGAGATTGTCACAATTTTTTTACTGCGCTGTTAAAAACATTGTCCTTGTATTTTATTTCATTCCCAATTGATCAGAGAAGAATAAAATTGAATTTTGATAGTCCGAGAATGGTTTAGAAGCTTCTGAACAACTCATAAAGGTCAATATAAGTCTCAAAAATCACTTTTTACCCATTTATTTTTACTTTCATCCTTAATAAATCCTTGAGCTCTGCAGAGAAGATGGTGGTCCTCATAAAGAGACATTGATTTGAGCTAGCACATCATCATGAGTGCCCAACCCACTACACATAGTCGGTGAGTACATCGAGACCTACCTTTTTACATTTTCTATTTTTCAATTTGTCACTTTTTGCAGTAGTTATGAGAAAATTAGTTTTGAGTTGCATCCGAGGATCCAGATAGTATCCTGTCAATCCCGTGTCGCATCCGATAAATTTGCAAATTTCCAGATTGCATCCCATAAAAATAGGGTCACTTCCCATAGGGCGTCAAAGTGTCATTTTTAGTGTTTTCTATCCAGTCTTTGAATTTCATCACATCCTATGAAAAAAGGGTCGCATCTAATTTCCCGTGTTGCATCCTTTAAAAATTGGACCGCTTCCCGATATCCCCATCGCATCCTGTCAATTTGGGATAGCATACAGGATGCGAGCTTGCATCTGAGAAAAATAGATTCATTTTCAGACAAAAGTGTTAATTGTCCCTTTTGACTATTTGTCCTCTTTTTGAAGGAAAGAGACTTATCTGTTAGATTTTCTATGTAGTTCACTTAGCTAAGATACTGATCTTAATCTATATTTTTGTGCCTGACAGACTGATTTCCCTGTTGTTTTTTTTCAAGGACCTTGACCTGCATGAGTCCTTGCCTTATCTCACTCCTTCACTGATGTAGAGCTAGAGATCATTAGATGTCTTGGTTTATCGTCTCTGATAGATTTACCTAATATTAGGATAAATCGAGGGTTGGTGACTGCTTGCTGAGAGATGGAACTCAGAGCACAACACCTTCCATCTCCCAATTGGTGAGATGAATGTGACCCCAAAGGATGTGTGGTGTATCTTGCACATTCTATGATGGGATGAGAGGTTTGATTTGAGTCTCGATCTACTGTTGTGATTGTAGATGCATAGAGATTCTTTGCAGGCGCGTTCATAGTACAAAGATACTTGACCTGGGACTATATGATTGATCAATATGAGTGGCTACCTATATTTCTTTCTAGCTTGATAGGAGGTATCTCGATGCCCAACTAGGGACAACATGGATTTACGTGTGGATGAGTTGGTATGATAGAGAAGATGATTGGTTCCATACTCAAATTTGGCTGGGTAGCTGCATATTGACACATATGTATAGACAGCTTCACGAGATTGTATATGAGTATTCACAGAGTATGACTGTTGACATTCTAATATTATAGATCTGGGCCTAGGAGCACATCTTAGTGAAAATTCCTATAGTAGATAGGAAGCGAGCACCCGAGGAGCCTTATGTATACATGTATTCAAGTTATATCCAGCAGCCCCATCTGGGTAAGCTGGAATATTAGCGATGATACCTTGATGATGTCATAGTGGTTGAGTGGATGTCATATTTAGATTGTGAGGAGTGGACCTTTGACATGCAATAAATGTCTTATTTCTTTTAGAGTAGGTACCTGATCAGCCAAACACGATATGTTGTGGAGAGATTCATATTTACACATGTCCTCAGATAGTTCAACCAGATACAGGGCATGTCATGGGATTTGACTGCATATCCTCACATTCATGATGAGGAGGCATAGTGGGGTGCGCATCTTTCTTGTGAGACTACACAGTTAGAGATCAGTCAAATGGTGGCAGTATAATTGGACTACCTTGCAGATGTGACTGATGTTGGATGCACTGATGTGTATCATCCTAATCTTCTTTAGCTTCCATTCCCTTTCTTTACAATGCCCGATGAGAAAGCACCTCACATTTAGGATGCTTTAGATTATGATCCTTTTGATGATGGACTTGTGAGAGGCAGGGGCAGAGAAGACAGAGGAGGTGGTGGGAGACATGGTAGGGGTGGAGGTGGTAGATATGGTAGGCACCCTTCTGCAGATACGTGAAAGACATGGTTGTGATGAAAGGGGTGATGATGGTGATGATAGGGGTGGTGGTGGTGGTAATGTGGAGGGAAGATGTAATCAGTTTATATTCATGCCTCCACATATGGATCCAGGTCCATTACTAATGAGATAGAAGCAACAGTAGAGAGATTCAGGGAAGAGACCTAGTGGGGGAGGTGGACCTCCAGGAAAAGATCCTCCATCAGATATAGGTAGGGATATAGGAAGGGATGGAGATTCCTTATCTTAGTGCCAGAGAGAGAAACTTAGGGCTCAGATTACTACTTTAGAGACACTGCTAGCAGATAGGGATAGATAGCTTTATGTCATGAGATCGAAGAGGGATATAAAGGCATGCACAACCACACATTAGGGTCAGAGAGCTGCATATTACTTTTCCTTGTATTTTTTTGTAGTGCCACAGCCACATAGATCACCCTTGTATTCCATTATTGCATGATAGTCAGAGGGAGCTATGCCTCCATAAGATCAACATCCACGAGCTAATGCACAACTTCCTCCTCTTGATCAGGGAGAGGGTGGCAGTCAGACATGAATTTTGTGATTATATATGAGATTTTTGTATATTGATCCTTTTGTGATCATCCTTGTACTGCAGACATGTGATACATTTGTATATGTTTTATCATGATCTCACTGATACTGTTGTAGAGACATTTCCACATTTTTAATTTGATAGTCACCGATATATATCTGAGATAGCTTCTTTCGATTCTGATGTGCTCATTGGTTCTCTTTCTAATGTATGTGGTAGATGATTATATTGATTCACACTTTGATTATGTACTTGGTCTTTGATGATTTAGAATTGATTCATGTGATGACATCATTTATTCTCTTTAGTCATTACTGATATATAGATGTGTGAGATGATTCTATATGGATATGGAGATTTATGTTTTTTGAGATTTTCTTGATGCAGATATATGTATGTATGCACTTAGGATGTAAAAATACAATACTTTAATGCTTTGTTTTTGTATTTTTTCATTTCCCATTATGAATGCAAAATGAATGCAATGAATATGTAATGACATGAATATATCAGTAACATAGATTATGTAGTCAAAATTGGATTTTGAATGATCTAGGAAATAATTTTGAGTTCAAGTCCTTATGTTGTTTAAAAATGAATCATGCAATCTTAAATGCAACTAAATGTAGACTTCTAGGACTATCACTGATTTGTTTACATTTTAGCATTTTATCATCATAGGGAATTTGTATAATGGACATCATTAGATATTACAACTGTCACTGATACCAAGAAATTATCATGAAAGTATGAATACTATCTTTATTGGATGCAATGCTAAAAATAAACCTAAGCATCAAGGCATAGAGGCCAGGATGACTTGTCAGTTATCTCCTTTTTCTTTAAGAATAATCTTATGTTTGTGTGTAATATAAGATATGCAACCCGCAATGACCTTTAATATTTATATCCTTGGGTACATAATGTTTCATACTCCTTACTTAAAAATTGATTAGAAATAGACAAGGAAATTGGTTCAACCTCACCGTAGTTAACACATAAAAAAGATTGAGATATATGCAGCTATCCACTCATGTTGGAAGCTCTTAGCATAAACATCCAAATTAGGATAAATTTATAGGATCATTGAAACAATCACCACACATAGAAAACTAAGAAAAAATTATGCCATTGTCCTTGAAACTCTTTGTCTTTTAATAGATGTCATGGAGTAACTCGGAAGACATAAAAAGCAACAATTGATAAAGACAAATAAAATTCATAATTGTTTACATGCTCATAGTTTGAAACATCATTGGAACATAAAAAGAGTCCTAATCAAACCAAGATTAGTCTATATGTGCTTATGTGGTGTTGAGGAACACCATTGATTTACTTTCAATCACAGTAGAGAAATCATCAATCACAACTTGGAATTAAGCAATGTATTTTTATGTTTGAGTGAGTGAGATAAAATTTTATTAGAAATTGCAATCTAATGTAGTGTTGAGGAACACTGTTTGGTTAAAGTGTTGAGAAACACTAGTATGATGTCAGTTACTAGTAGGTGGTGTTTAAGAAACACCTTTGTTTGTAAAAGTAATGTTTTGATTCAAGTATTAAGAAATACTGTTTGTAGTGGAAAACCTTCCTAGACAAGGACCTAGCAAACATTGACCAAACATGCCAGTAGAGATGCCCCCAGTGCAGTATGACTATCCCTAAGATGCAAATGTAGACAAACCCCAGGCAAGGATAGGACAATCATGAGGAATTAAGATTCAACCAATAGCAAAGATGTGATCATGGAGGATTAGTGTCAGTAGTGCATTGATAGATGGAGCATGAAGTACAAGTGACATCTATTTGCCAAGTTTTCACCACTCGACAAGCTTTTATTATTATTTTTTGCTACCAAGATGCCTGTTTGCCAGGTTTTTGCTAATGCACTTTTTTCTATTTTTCATTTTTTTGTACTTTTTCCTTTTTTCTCTTTTTTTATTAGTATCAAGGTGTCTGGTTGCCAAGTTTTCACCAAGGATACCTTTTTTTAGGAATTTTCCACTATTTTTTTATTTTTCTCTTTTCCACTATTTTTGGTTTTTCTCTTTTCCACTATTTTTGGTTTTCTTCAAGGTCAATTTTTTTATTTATTTGGTATTTTCTGAGAATCAATTTCACTACATAGGCCCTTTAGCTAGATTATCAAGCATAGAACCTCTTCAAGTGGAGGGTATTAATAGGATCAGGAAGGACATCTCCCTTAGGTGTAGCTAATTGATAGACTCCTATCCCAAAAGTTGTCGTAATAACAAATGGCCCTAGCCAGTTGGGTTCAAACTTGCCTTTTTTTTTCTTTGTTTGGCTAATTCTTAGGATTCTCTCTAAGAACTAGATCTCCCACTTGAAATTTTCATGGCTTTACTTTTTTGTTGTACCCTTTTGACATTATTTTTTGGTATACCTTGAGATGATTGAACGCTTGTTGTTTGCACTCATCTAGCAGTTCTAGGGCATGAACCCTATCAATGTGGTGTTGTTCATCTGTAAAAAGACCTTGGAGAGATACCCACAAAGAAGGAATTTCTACTTCAATTGGTAGTACTACGTTTGCGCCATATAATAGAGAAAATGGTGTGGCTCCTATTGGTGTTCAATTACTTTTTCTATAGGCCCATAGTGCTGGATTTAATTGCAAATGCGAGTCTCTTCTATACTTACTCATAGTTCTATGTAAGATTTTCAAAATGCTCTTGTTTGAAGCCTCAGCTTGTCCATTACCTTGAGGATAATAGATTAAAGAACAATGTTGAGTGATGTGAAATTGTGTACAAAGGTCCTCGATATCTTAATTTTTGAACTAGCCCCCATTGTATATTACAATAGACAAGGGTATCCCATACTTGCAAATTATGTAGTTCAAGATGAACATAGAAACCTGTTTACCAATGGATTTGACTAGCGACACTGCTTTGACCCACTTAGTGAAATACTCAGTGGTTGTGATAATGTATTTGTGTCCACTTGAATAATTAGGATAAATCTATCCAACATGTTCAAAGGATCATTGTTGAAATGGCCAATGTGTTATAAAAGTTACAAGCTCTCTGGCTAGAGCATGGACAAGGTTTCCATGTGTTTGACATTTTTGACATATTTTAGCAAATTGCACTGCATCTTTTTCCATTTTAGGCCAATAGTATCCAACTCTTAAAATTTTCTTAGCCAATGAAAAGCCATTTGAGTGTGATTCACATACATCTTCATGAACCTCTTTTAATGCGTGGTCAGACTCTTCTTGTTCTAAACACCTAAGTAACGATCTATCAAGACCTTTTCTATATAAGTTAGTAGCAATGAGAACATAATGTGATGTTGTCCTAATTAAGGCTCATTTTTCATTTTGGGACAAGTCGGTAGGTAAGGTGTGATCTATAAGATAGGCAGTTATTTTGGCATATCAGGATTGGTCTTGGGGGTTTAAGGCAAAAATAACTTTAGATTCAGGTTTAAAGGTAGGAAAGGATCATTCTTCTACTAAGAAGTCATAGAGGAATCAGTGTTCCTCCACTTGTAACATGGATGCTAGCATTTCCATAGCATCTGCAACTCTATTCTCTAGTTTTAGGATTTGATTGAATGTGATAAAAAAAAAGTACTTTATTAAATCTTCCACCATCTACTTATAAGGCATCAACTTCTCATATTTTGTTTGATAGTCTCCATTCACTCAGTTGATAATGAGTTGAGAGTCACCATATAAATGTAACTCTATGATTTTCCATTCCATAGCTAGCTTGAGTCCATTTATCAATGCTTCATATTATGAGATGTTTTCGGTGCATGGAAACATCATTTTATATGCCTTAGGCATCTTGTAGCCTTGAGGAGTAATAAATAATACCCCACTCTAGATCCTTGTTGTGTGAAAGAACCACCAAAATACATCTTCCAAGGATATTTTGTCAAGTGCATGATTGTCTCATCTAGAAATTATATAATCAAAGGTGCATAATCTTGCAATGGTGAATCAGTTAACTGATCAGATAGCACTTGTCCATTAATATCCCTTGTTTCTACATACTCAATATTGAACTCAATGAGGATCAAGACCCATGTTTCAAGTCTTCCTGTTAATGTTGTTTTACTCGAGAGGTATTTGAGCGGGTCAATCTTTATGATAAGTTTCACTGTATGTAAAATAATGTAGTGTCTTATCTTTTGGGATGCAAAAAAACCTACTAAGCAAGCCTTTTCAATAATATTATAGTTGAGCTCACAAGACACCAAGGTCCTGCTGATATAATAAATCACCCTTTCTTTTTTGTTTTCATCCTCTTGGGCTAGAAATACTCCGAGCGATGTAGTCGTAGCTTAAATATAGAGTATAAATGGTTTCCCATGAATAGGTGCCATGAGAATAGGAGGGTTAGCTAGATAGTCCTTTAATAATTTGAAATTATTTTCACAATGTTCATCCCATTTGAAAGTGACACCTTTATGTAATAATTTTTTGAATGGTTGTGCTCTATCTTCTAGTTGAGACATAAATCTTCTTATGGACTGAAGTCTACCTTGAAGCATCCTCATTTGACTGATATTATGAGGAGGTGACATTTCCATTATCACTTTTAAATATTTGGGGTCCACCTCAATTCCTTTAGCTGACATAAAAAACCCTAAGAGCTTCCATAATTGGACTCCAAATGCACATTTCTTTGGATTAAGTCTGAGTTGGAATTATTCCATCTGATCTAGTATCTTCGTCAAGTCTTCAATATGAGCTGTTCTTATATTTGACTTGGATAATGTATCATCCACATAGTACTCCAAGTTCTTGTGTATCATGTTGTGGAAGATTGTCATCATAGCATGTTGATACATAGCTCAACCATTCTTTAGTCTAAATGTCATGACGTTCTAGAAAAATTTCCTCATGCGCATTTAATGTTGTCTTTTCCTGGTCTTTAGGAGAAATATTCATTTGGTTATAACCTGAGAATCCATCCATGAGTGAATACATCACATATCCTGCCGTGAGGTCTATGATCATATCAATATTTGGCAGTGGAAATTCATCCTTAGGGAAAGGTTTGTTTAAGTCCCTAAAGTTTGTGCAAATTATGAAAGACCTATCTATCTTAAAAAATGGAACTACATTGTAAATCCATCCTTCATAAGCAATGACTCTTATGAATCTAGCCTTTAAGAGTTTTTCCAGCTATATTTTTACCAATAATGCCACATCTGGGTGCATCTTTCTTAGTTTCTGTTTGACAGGTTTAATTCCAGGAGCTATAGATAAGTGATGCATTATTAACTTAGGATCTTGTCCAAGCATATCAGTATAAGACCATGCAAAGTTGATCTTTTTCTCTTTATGGAACTCAGTGAACTATATCTTTTCTTCTTTTGATAATGATTATGCTAGATGAACAAATTGAGGAGCTTATGTTGTTCCCAAATTAACTAGTTTTGTTGGCTCTATCAGTATTGAAGATATTTCTTGAAAGTGTTCAGGGAGGATATCAAGAATCTCATCTTTTGGTGCCTCTGGGAGGTTTTCACCATTAGATACGTCTTTTATTTTTACTATTTTAGAATTTGATACTGCTACAACATGGTTTTTACCATCAGTTCTTTGTTTCTTTTTCATTTTTCAATTTATGACTAAGAAACTTGATATCCTCATCTGTCAGGTTCACGCTCCTTGCATTGGTGGAAGAGGGATAGGGTTCACAAGCATTTAACTAATAGTCCAAAGTATAGTCATTGAGAAAGTTAATGATAGGAGTAGGGTCTGAGTAAGTCCAATCAATAAGATTGGGGTTTAGCAAGGATAATGATTAAGAGCCTTGTAAGGACAACATCACTTCAGTGTCAAAACTATTAACTGACAAGACATGTCCCATTAAATTAGTTTCTAGAGTGTTTAGATCATGAAGATTCGAATCATCATTATTAGGGTCTTTGTTAGTGATATGCAGACCTAACTCTAGTGAATCGTCAGTTGAGATTTCTCCTTCTCTTATCATATTGGAACTCAGATCTTGTATCCTTTGAAGTTCTTCTAGTCCTAGTCAGATGTTAGTGTCTTCATCAATAATTCTAGGCATCACCATCTCATCCAATCTTGTGACAACATTAGTGTTATGAGTAGTGTTATAAATTTATCCTCTCTCTAATAAAGGTACAAAATTATGGATTACATCTACCTCAATGTCCATGGTAGCATCATACATGTGATCTCATTCATAATCATGTGAGTCTATGATATCGTCATTAGGTCAGTTTAAAAACTCAACAATAGTTATTTGATGTACCATATTATCCATTTGTGGATCAATGTATGGTAAATCTAGGACATGTGAAACTGCCACTAATTGCCTCCAGTTAGGACGTGCATCTTATTTTTGTCTTATAGGAGATGATTCCTCAAGAGTTTTCGAGCTACTTGTTTCCTCTCTTCTGTTTGTATCTTCTTGTTCTTGAGGGATTTATTCATGAGATTCTCTTGTTTGCTGAACTTCTAGAGATTCTTCTTCCTCCTCCTCTACTTCTTCGACATCATTTTGTGACAATAAAGGGACATGATGCTCTAGTTTCTCTCCAAAAGTATGTGCATACCTTTCTCCTTGGTAGTCTGGGTTCTCAGTACCAATGTGTAGTAATCTTTCATATGTCCAAGGTACAAGTTATGTCTCTTCCTCTTCTTCATCACTTCCTTTATCAAATATTGGACCATCTCTTGAGGTGGGGTGTTCTGAATTGTTATTGAAACCCAACCATGTTTTTTCTTTGGTATCTCTAAATTCCATGTGTATAGGCTCAATGAGTCCTTTTCCTTTATCTCCTAAAGGTCCCTTCCCTTTGTATCCAATTTGTTTGAGGTCATAACCTTTTCCATAATTTTTGGGAGATATCTCAACATGTTTTACTTTATTTTCTCTCTTTTCCTCTTTATAGAGCCAAGCCAAGGCTACTTTATCTTCTTTTTTGTCCTCTTGAGAAGTAGAGGCTCTAACCATACCAGTTGGTTCATGAATCTCTTTCCCTTTTGATGCAATAGGTGTTAAAGAGGGGGATGGTTTCCCATATGATCTTGAAGACATGGGAATGTTAGACAATGATGGTTTCGTGTCTAGTTTGTACTCCCCATGCTAATTTCTTCAAGTTTTAATGTATTTCCAAAGCTTCTCATCACCATGTCTTTAGATTTTTTAGCTTGGAACTCTTTTTGGACTTCCTTATTATGAGGAACCATGCTATCTTCTTTAACATTGTTGCAAATGTAGCTTGAATTTGTAGGAATTGTTACTTCCACCCCATTGTTTGGGAATTTGATGCATTGGTGGTAAGTAGATGGTATTGCTTGCATTCCATGTATCCAAGGTCTTCCTAGTAATATGTTATAGGCCAATGGTAGATCAATAACTTGAAAAATCGCATTGCATTCAATTGGTCCTATTCTTATTGGTAAAAAAATTAGCCCTTTGGATGATATTTCATCTTCATCATAAGCCTTGATGGTTATCTTACTTCTTGTATCAATTGTTGTTCTAAAAAGACCCAATTTCTTGATCAGATTAAGAGTACATATATTTTTTAGGAATAACAATCCATAAGAACAACAAAGAGGGGGGGGGGGGGGGGGAATCAGTTNGGGGGGTGAATCAGTTGTGAGAAATATTATCAAACATTAAACTTTATCAAATAATAACACAGTAAATGCCAACATAATAACATAGTCCTTATTGTCGAGGAAACCCTATTAAAGGTAAAACACTGGTGGGAGTTAGCACCCACAAATGATGTACTGAGAGTATAGTATCCTTGTTAAAATATTTAGCCCTGTTAGCATCTTAATACAACATTAAAATACATAGTCCTTGTTAAAGGACAAACCTTGTTAGGAGTCAAGATTAATAGTGGGCTCACTACCTAGGCACACTTCCCAAAGAAGTTTAAATCCACCCTCAAAGATTTACAATCTGAACAAGTGTATATAAGAAATATACAATCTAGTGAACTATCAGATAGAAACTGTCTTTGTTTGGCCAGTTCCAATGAAGTACTATAATCACAAACTCTTCTCTACATCCAACAGACAATCAAGCTTCATAGCTTCCACACTTCTCTATTCTTCAATTAACTTCTGATCATTCCACTATCACATCTTTTCAAAAGAAAAATCTCTCATATATACCCTATTACAATAATTGATTAGATCGTCCAATTAAGCTTTCCCAATATACAAATAATTATTTAACCCCTTTCTAAGATACACAAGGTACCTAAAAAAAGTAAACATCAATTAAAATACATCAGATATAATCCAAGATTCACAAACCATGGTCACATTCCATAATGCTCGCTACATCTCTGAAGTTGGCCCCGAATAGGTCTCCTCCAGAATACATGACACACTTGAAATCACCAATAATCACATGACTTGTGATCAAGAAAAATTATTCCTCAATATACCTTCTATCATCTCTTAATCTTTCATAACTTGAATCATCATCACTTGTAAGATATACCCAAAACAAACAGACTTGCTCTGTCAAGCATTAGTGTCACAGTCTAGAAACTAGTCTTCACTAAAACATCTGTAACATCTCCAATATGAGATATTAAGCCAAGAAATCTTAGGAATGATATAATCATACATCCTTCTACATATCATCATATTTTTTCATTTTGATTCATTTGTATAGTGTCCGTACACTTCTGTCAGTTATCATATAATAATAGTAACCAGTTTGTTCTCTCCACAGAAACATATGTTGACATCAGTGACAAAACATGAATGCCAACAACATCAATAGTACCCAGTTCTAATATCATCCAACAATCTCCCCTTGTGGCATTGATGGCAACATATGGGTAAATCCATCAACCCAAAGTACTCTCTCTTAATACAATCTTCTCAATATCCTCAACAAAAATTTCCCTGAAGCAATAGGGATTTTCACATAGAATCTCTACGCCTTTGGAAACAATGACAAAGGGTGCCATAACTCTTCTTTAATATTATGTAAATTTTATCTTTTTCAAATCTTAATGTATAAGAGCGAGGTGCAAAATCACCCAAATGTTCTCTATAGTATTCCTATGATCACTCCCTCTAAGGAGTAGATCCATACATCAAGTCCAGTGAATGATATAGCTCCAAAAGCCACTGGAATGATGCATGCCTACATCAATTAATTACCACAAGGAGGGGTTATCACCCCAAGCATGCTTCTAAGATACTCAAAATCATCTTTTGGCAAAGGTTTTGTAAATATATCTGTTATCTGTTCCTTTGTGCTAGCATACTTCAGTCTAATATCTTTCTCTTCTACCTTGTCTCTCAAGAAATGATACTTAACAGAAATATGTTTAGTCTTTGAATGCATTATAGGATTCTTTGACATATTCAATGTAATAGCGTTATTGGAATGGATAAACACTAGCTCTTCAAAAATTATTCCAATGTCCTTCAACATTTGTTTCATACAAACAACTTGTGTACAATTTATTGCAGTAGCATCATACTCGGATTTAGTAGTAGACTAAGAAATATAGTCCTTCTTCTTACTTAACCATGAAACCAGCCTTTTTCCAAGGGAAAGTGCTCCACCACTTGTACTCTTTATATCATCCACATTACCTTCCCAATCAACATCAGTATAAGCCTGCAAAATAAAGTCATCTATTTTTTCATACCATAATCCATATTCTATTGTTCGTTTCAAGTATTTGAAAATTATTTCCATAGAAGCAAGGTGTGTGTCTTTAGGATATGCTTGATATCTTGCCATAATTCCAACTGCATTGGAAATATATAGTCTAGTGTGAGTTAGATATTATAGACCACCAATCATTGATCTGTACTTTGTCTAAAAAAGACTCTGAGTTTCATCATTACTAGTAAGTTTATAACCAGTCACCATGGGTGTTCCAACAGGTTTACAATCTTTCATTCCAAACTTCTTCAACATTTTCTTGAGGTACTTGGTCTAATATATAAAAATACCCTTCTTCTTTTGATTAATTTGCAAACCAAGAAAAAATTTCATCTCACCAATCATTGATATTTCAAATTAATTTTCCATTTCTTTAGAGAAATTTTTGCTTATTTTATGATTGCCTCCAAAAATGATATCATCAACAAAAACTTCTATAATTAAGATTCCATGTTCACTAGTTCTTAAATATAAAATATTGTCTGCATTACCTTTTCTGAAACCAAGAAAAAGTAGATACCTATCAATTCTTGCATACCATACTCTCGATGCTTGTTTTAGACCATACAATGCTTTCTTAAATTTACAAACCATGTCTTCATCTTCTGTCAAAGGAAATCCATGAAGTTGCTCTATGTATACTTCTTCTAAATATCCATTCAAGAATGCAAATTTCACATCTATCTGATATACTTAAAGTATTTATGTGCAACATAAGAAAGAAATAATCTCACAGCTTTCAACCTAGCAACTAGAGCAAATGTCTATGCCTTCTTATTGTGAGTAGCCTTTACAAACTAGTCTAGCCTTATTTCTTACCATTGTTCCTTCCTCATCCATTTTGTTTCTGAAAACCCATTTAATTCCTATAACATTTTTGTTTTTAGGTCTTGGAACCAATTCCCAAGTATTTTTTTTCTTTATCTGTTCTAGTTCTTCCTGCATAGCTTTCATCCAAGATTCATGTCTACATGATTCATCAATAGTTTTTGGATCAACTTGAGAAATCAAACAAATTTCATCTCTTACTTTAGATCTTTTCATCATTCCTTTACTTGCATTACCAATGATTTGATTTTTAGGATGGTTCTTCTTGACATACATTGGAGTCTTAGGAGTCTCAGTAAGCTCAATTGACTCATCTTTAATCTCATCATCAACCTCCAAAGGTTCTTTAGGATCAACAATGACCTATTTTATCTCTGCAATCTTTCTACAGTCATACATTCTTTCCTGAATCTGAAACTTTTCATCTATCGTCACATTAGCACTTTCAACCAACTTCCTCAATCTCAGATTGAAACATTTATATGATTTTATCTTAGTAGAATAACCAAGGAAGATACATTCATCAATTCTAGCATCAAACTTCCCTATCTCATCATCTCTTTTGATATAGCATTTACTTCCAAATATTCTGAAATATTTTACAGTAGGAGTATGATCAAACCATAATTCATAAGGAGTCTTACTTGTACCTTCTCTGATATGAATTCTATTCAAGGTGTACACAACAATGCCAAAAAATTCTCTCTAATGAACATGTGATACATTTCCTTCCAGCAACATAGTTCTAGAAACATCTAATATTGTTTAGTTTCTTAATTCTACTATCACATTCTATTGTAGTGTTCTAGAAGCAGATGTCTATCTGAATATTCCATGCTCTTTGTAGTAGGTATTAAATAAATCTGAAGTAAACTCACCACCTCTATCTGATCTCAAACATTTTATGTTCAAACCTAATTCATTATCAACTTTTGCTTTGAATATCTTGAATTTGTCAAATGCCTCAGATTTCTCTTAATTATGTAACCCACATCATTCTAGAAAATTCATCAACAAAAAGTTACAATACCTTTCGCCATAATAATATCTTTCTCTTGTAGGACCACACATATGTGTATATACCAAATTCAACTTTCCTTTTGTTGAATAAGATTTTATTTTAAAATAGCTTCTAGTCTACTTCCCCATAACACACTCTCTACACATAGTGTTAGGTGGTTTTAAAATCTTAGGTACATCTCTTACTGCATTTTCATACTTGCCTTCAAAATATTATCAAAGTTAACATGACAAAATCTTCTATGCCATAACCAACTGTCATCAACCTTCACAATAAAAAAGAAGCTTTAGATGTATTCAATTCAAATACATTACCTCTAGATTTAGTACCATATGTGATCAAGTCTCCTAATTTACTTCTGATAGAACATTTCCCATCAATGAATTTCAATTGTTAAACTTTGTCCACTAGCTGTCTAACACTCAATAGATTATTCTTAAGTCCATCAACAAGCAGTACATTGTCAGTATTAGTTTTTCCATCCAAAGAAATAGATCCAACTGCAATGATAAGATTAGGAGTATTTTCACCAAATCTAACAACACCACCATCATATATTTTCAGACTAACAAACTTGTTTTTATCTCTAGTCATATGATGTGAACAACCACTATCTATAACCCATTCAGATTTCTTTTCAACATGTGATACTAAGGATTTTTATTCATGTAAAGGTTCATCATCCTTAATAGAAATAATCCAATTTCATCATAGTCAAAATAATCATCACGAGAAACACCTTCACTAGCATAATAAAACTCAGGTTTATGTTTTGGAACCCTTGTACGACATTGAGATGCAAAATGACCAATTCTATTGTATGAAAAAAATTTCAAAGATAACTTGCCTTCAAATTTACCCTTATCTCTGTTTTCTCTTCTAGTGATCAGGGCTACCACTTCATCTAGCTTTCTTTTTTCTTCTTGTATCTGTTCCCATTCATCAACATAGTCTCCAAGTTCTTCTCTTAAGTCACTATTGTTGGTGCTCGCAATTCCAGATAAGGTCTTTTTTTTCTATGCATAGTCGCCTTGAATGATGACTCAACTTTAGGTAAATAATTTCCCAGTTCTGCGGCCTCAAAATTAGTTAGCTTTCCAATAAAAATCTCTCTATTGAAGTTCGGTGTCAAAGGTATAATATCCTCTATAGCTTGTACTTTAGTTTTGTATGCAGGTGTTAGAGATCTGAGAATATTCTCAATCACTTCTTCTTCACTATAAGTACCTCCAGAGTTTCTTACCCTAGTAACCACTTCAGTAATTCTTTGTGCATATGCTCTAATGTTCTCATAATCTTTCATTTTAAATGATTCCATCTTTGTCTTCCTGTTTTGTAGCTTTGCATATTTTGTAAACTTATCTCCTTCATACAGTGATTCCAATCTTGTCCAAATGTCATGTGCAGAATCTAAGTCTTTCACTTATGTGAATTCACCAAAAGTGCATTGATCAATGATTCCCTTGCAACCATATAACATGAAAATAACTTATTTTCATCTTCATTAGCTTTATCCAATTCATCTTCAACCTTTATCTTTTCCTTTCTTTTCATGATCATCCAGTAGTTGATTCCCAAACATAGCAAATGTGTTCTCATCTTGTTCTTCCAACTATCAAAGTTTTCAGGATCAAATTTCAGACTATCCTTCCTGTAGTAAGTCATCTTCAGGATCACCTCAAGCTATTAAGCTTTCTCTCTAACGCCCCACAAAGGAGACCTTGACACAAGCACAAATTAAACACTAAAACATGCAGATTTTTATTTTTACCATATTGCATTATATTAAATCACAGTATCAACTAAAATTAGAAAATATTGAGGATAAATATTATACTCATATCCATGCTTAATTAACAACATACATTACAACATACCTAAATACTGCTACCCTTTTTGTATTGTGGTTACCATGCTCATTATATGTCTATCCAACTAGACGCAAAACATGAGTACATGATAATAAATAAAATCTTTCATCAATATATTATTTAAGTGAATTAAAATAAAACATAAAGACAAACCCTAAGGTCAAGACCTAAATTCTCAGGGGCTCATTATTGATGGCCTTGCCTACATTCGCGCTCAGAGACTTCGTAGTTCGACTCCTGAATATTGAACTAAGTCATATGGTTAACAAAAAAAAGTTACAAAAGGATAATTATTATAATAATTTCAATAAATTAAATAATCACAATTGGGTCTTCCCAAGACCCTATATTAGAAATTGGATCACCACACCTCCTAAATTATAAGATTACCTAAAATGCCTCACAACCAAACGTATGTAATTAATAAAGACTGTGTAAAGTTCAAGAAGAATCCCATATGAGCTGGTAAGTGTATAAGAAACCATTCAAGAATTCATAAGATCCCTCGTAAGAAAACAAAGACATATATGGACATAAAGAGCTTATAGGCACATCATTCTATAAAATAAACACTTCATAACTATTTTTCCTTTGAATGCCAATTCATCCCTAGCGCATAACAAAAGCTACTCAATAATATTTTCCTATTGCGTTCATAAGGGTATAAAAGCTTACAAACATATTCATGAGCATACAAAATAGTCCAAGAGAAAGATAAGAAATTATAATTGTGTTAATCTCAACTATACTAACCTCAAATATCATTATAGATGATATTAGTAGCCCTAAAAAAAAACTAAAATTATCAATATTTATAGTAGTACAATTATTATGTAAGATAATATAGTTCACATCCATAAATATTTCATATACATAGGTAAGTACCTATGTACAACTTATTTAAACTCTCTAATATTTATGTGCATCTTTGAGTATATGTATGTCATTTATTGACAAACATCTCTCATTCTAGTTTTCTAATAAGAAAAAAAATGACAATATCATAACTAAATTAGGCCAACTAGTATTATACAATTCTCATCTATAGTTGATATAGATTTCTCAAATCACTTTACCATCAATCATTAAATCTTTAATCAAAATAAATCAGACATTACATAAAATGTTTACAGCACTAAATGGAACAGATTTTACTCAGGAATTCATAACAATGAATAAATTAGATTTACATAGAAATCAAAAGCAATAAATGAATCAGATTTTACATAGACCTCTACAATAATAAATAAATCAGATTTTACATAGAAATCTAAAGTAATAAATGAATCAGATTTTGGATAGACTTTACAACAATAAATAATTCAGATTTTGAATAGAAATATTAATTAGATTCCAAATAGACATTTTCTTAGCTAAGGATTTTCCTATTTGTATTTCTACATTATTTTTCATTAGCTCCCCAAAATTGAGCTTAATCTTGAACAAATGTTTTAAGCCAAATGAATATATAGGAAATAACCTCTAAGGGTCAAATATGGAGGAGAGTAGCAAGTAGTGCCTCAAAATTAATAAGTTGGTTTACAAATTAAGGTACTATGAGGGTTAAGTCCATCCATTAACGTAAGAAGAAATCTGAAATGTTGGGCTATAATTGCTGATGAGGAATACTAATAAACTAATTGATGTTAGATGTTAGATACCTATAAACAAAAAAAATGAACACATAGAAGTATTGGATGGAAAGGATTAATGATTAATAGAAGTATTGGATGGAAAGGATCAATGATTAATAGAACCAAAATAAACTATCACTTTGTGTTTTAAGAAGCTATTTACTCCACCCTCAAACAGAATAAGGAATATATTTGATTGGTATAACTGGAATCTGTTGAGTATTCTGCTCATACAATCTTTAGAGATAAAATCCAGGAACATACAAGCTAAAGAGTAAACAGAACTAGTCATATAAATACATCACTGAAAATCAACATACATGTTCTAAAAGCAATATACAATAATGTGAAACCTGATTTTTAATATTGCTTGCATATATCTAAGAGTGTGCACATTAAAATTTAAATAAAAGATGTATGCAACAATTTGTAAATGAACTTTTGACTTTGTGTATGCAGATTATGACACCATATATTATTAGATCAGTATATAAGGGAATTTAAATCCATTCCCAAAGATTTCAAATTCCAACACCCAAGATGATTTCAATCAATTTTAATTTAAAAAGAAACAAGATATATCATATTATATTGGCTGTGATCTATATCGCACTTGGATAGTATTTTATGCATTATTTAGTATCAAATTTATAATGCATTGAGAGATGGAGTGTGTACCTAGTCACAGTCATGAAACATAGTCTTACAAGCCTCACCTCTTTATCTTTTCCTTTCTTTTCGTGATCATCCAGTAGTCGATTCCCAAACATAGAAAATGTGTTCTTGTCTTGTTCTTCCAGCTATCAAAGTTTTAAAGATAAAATTTCAGACTATCCTTCCTGTAGTAATTCATCTTCAGGATCACCTCAAGATATTAAGATTTCTCTCTAAGGACTAGTAGCTCTGAAGCCAATTGTTAGGAATAACAGTCCACAAGCACAACTGAGATGGGGGGGAATCAGTTGTGAGACATATTATTAAACATTAAATTTCATAAACCAAAACTTCAATTCAAATGATAACACAGTAAATGCCAACACAATAACACAGTCCTTGTTGTTGAGGAAACCATGTTAAAGGTAAAACCTCGATGGGATTAGCACCCACAAATGATGTACTGAGAGTATAGTATCCATGTTAAAAGTTTTAGCCCTACTAGGATCTTATTACAACATTATAGTACATAGTCCCTGTTAAAGGATAGACCCTATTAGGAGTCAAGAGTAATAGTGGGCTCACTGCCTAAATAAGGTTAAATCCACCCTCAAGGATTTACAATCTAAACAAGTGTATATAAGAAATATAGAATCCAGTGAACTATCTGATAGCAACTATCTTTTCTTGGCCAGTACCAATGAAGTACTATAATCACAAACTCTGCTCTACATCCAACATCCAATCAAGCTTCACAACTTCCACATTTCCTTGTCCTTCAACTACCTTCTCATCATTCGACTACCATATATTTTCAAAAGAAAAGATCTCTCATAAATACCCTATTACAATAATCGATTAGGTTGGCCAATTAAGCTTTCCCAATATATAAATAATTAGTTAACCCCTTGCTAAGATACACAAGGTACCTAAAACAAGTAAACATCAATTAAAATACATCAAATATAATCCAAGATCGACAAACCATGCTTGCAATCCATAATGCTTGCTACATCTATGAAGTCGGCCCCAAATAGGTGTCCTCTAGAATACATGCCACAACTAACATCATGAACAATCACATGACTTGCAATAAACAAAAATAATTACTCAATATGCCTTCTATAATCTCTTAATCTCATGTAACTTGAATGGTCATCCCCTAAATATACCAAAAATATAGAGACTTTCTCTGTCAAGCATCACTGTCACAGTACAGAAACTAGTCTTCACTAAAACATCTGTAACATCTACAATATGAAATATTAATCCAAGTGATCTTAGGAATAAGATCATCATACATCCTTATACATATCATCATCTTCACTCATTATGATTCATCTGTACAACATCTTTACACTTCTATCAGTCATCATACAATAATAGTAACTAGTCTTTTTTGTCCATAGAAACACATGTTGACATCAGTGACAAAAAATGAATGAAAAAAACATTGATAGTACCCAATTATGATATCATCCAACAATATTCAACCCCATGTCTCCATCTATCAATACATGTTTTACACGGTGTTTATGGATTAGATCTTCAATGTGAAGGGGTTGATTATGGGGATGAGTTAAAGATTTGTCATCTTCCTCTGAAAAGGAGAGGTAATGTGGAGCTGATATGTGATTGACCAATGCCTGGAACTTGTCCACATCTATGTCTTCTGGGACATTTCCAGAATGTAGGGCTTGTTCACGAACTTCCCTATGCACTGAAGAGATCTTTAATAACTCAAATATAGAGATTTGAGCTGAGGTCCTGTTGTCTGACTTTCAGTCACCCTTTTTTTTGGCATTATTGGAGTCATATGGTCATGTCAAGTCAGTCTAGTCAGTCTGAGTCTAGGTCTAAGTCTTTCTTAGGTAGGCTGTCTTTGTCAGGTTTCCCTATCATTGCCTTTCCTTCTCTTATCCGGGCGGGTTGTTCTGAGGTCTTTTCATATTTGGGTAGGTTGTAGATCCCAACCCGGCAAAGAAAATGGTGCTCCAATTGATGATCTTTTTAGCAGATGGAATGATGTTTGGGAGTCATAAGTTTCAGACATTCATAAGAACTAAGAAATATTCTTCATATAACGGAAGTAATAATAGAATCAGCATTGAATCATTCAAGATTCTACTTCATATCACAGTGTGAACAATCCATTTGTGGTAGAGAAATAAAGTTTGCAGTTGAATATATCGGGCTAGGTGCAAATTGAAGACTGGTATGTGTCTTTTACGTTTAGCAGAGCCGGATTCATACTCACTACATGCATTTTCCACGATTCATAAAAGTTGATAGTTTTCACTTTTTGAAGGCATGGATCGATTCTTTAAGTCTTCACAATCCCAACAGTGAAAACAACGTGCAATTTGGTGCTAAAATGAGGAAGTTATAAGACAGCGGGTTTCTCAGTTTCGGCTACTCCATGGCAGCTTTCGCACTTAGCTGGTGATTTTCCGCAAAGAAGAACTTTGCACTGTGCGGGTTTCGCACTTAGCTGGTGATTTTCCGCAAGCTTAGTTATAATAAGGTGGGCCTGATTTATTAAAAGGAATATTATGTTATTGTTTTAAGAGAGCAAATAAAGCATGTGCTTTAAGTTAAGTAGCCCGCGCACTTAAAAATGACGTGCGGAAAGACAGGTAGTGGCTTCTCCATATTGCGGGTTTCGCATCTCCCTCATACATTTTCCGCAATGGAGAAGCTCTTTTCCAATTTTCCACCGGAGAAGCTCTTTTCCAATTTTCCGCTAGGAGAAGCTCTTTTCCAATTTTCCGCAATGGAGAAGCTCTTTTCCAATTTTCCGCAATGGAGAAGCTCTTTTCCAATTTTCCACCGGAGAAGCTCTTTTCCAATTTTCCGCCAGGAGAAGCTCTTTTCCAATTTTCCGCCAAAGAAGTTATAATGTCAAATCCCGCCAATGGAGCATTTCGGCAATGAAAGATACATTGTAATGGAGTCTGTGTCACTAAGTGAACACTGCAGTCTTAAATCAATCAAAGGAAACTAAGACTGAGCAAAGTGGATGAAGCGGGAAATGCACCTCAATGGTGAATTCCTACAATGGAGAAGCAGATTTGGTATTTTTCGCCAGAAGCTTTCAGTTTGGGATTTTCCGCCAATTGCATCAAAGGCTCGAGTTCAAGATAAAGATGAGGATTCTCGATACCATTTGAGGTTGAACTCGAAACCGAATAGCATCAAACATGTGAAAAATATGATTATGTCCGAAAAGTAGATGTTGTTGAATATAAAATAGGAGTCATGATCAGCGATCATGCTAGATGTTCCTTAATTGCATCTAAAAAAGAGGTCGAATATTAGTCACGGCAAAGGAAGAATAATAGTTCAAATATGTCAAGCATGACATCTTGTTGAATATTGTCATGGTGATAAGGCACGACTTATTACAAATTCAAATTGTAACCAGAGCTATTTGGAGATTGATTTCTTATGAAACAACGATAGAAACTATGCTGCACTTTCTTTAATACATCTAAGAAAGGATGAATGTTAGTTGTGGATTATGTTAACTGTTGTTTGCATGTTGGCTAAGTTTGAACATAAGCAGTTATTTGACCCCGAAGCCCAATGGATTTGACTTGAAAGATGTCATTAAAGAGAAGATGAAGGATTCAAATTGAAGTGTCACAGTTATGATGTCTTTTCTTATTCCCATGTTAGTGATTGGATTTTCAAATTATATCATCGAGATGTTCTCTCTTTATGCCCTGTCTTTTTGTATTCTAGAAGTTGAATCATTTCCAGTAAGCATTGTATGTAAACTCTATAAATACTGTGAAGGAAATCAATGGAAGGGTCGACAAAATTGTTAATGAAGCAGAAGTGATTCCATTTACAGAGGCTTTGTCTCATGTTTGTTGCACCATTTTAGTGAATCATTTGCATTTTCAATAGATAGAACAGTTATATGTGAAGCCGTAGTTGCATGCTGGATTCTATTTCATGTCTGTGATTGCAGTGAAAGTAATTCTATTTGCTTGTCATGTATGATTCTTCTCCTATTCATTGAGTAATTTAGGTGCATCAGAATAGAAGGTACAATTGTATGTGGAACTGTAATTCCTGCTTGGATTCTATTTCATGTTAGAAGTTGCAGTGTAAGAAATTCTATTTTTCTGTCCACGTACGATTCTGCTTCTGTTCTCCTCAGTAGAATATGCATTTTTAGAATAGGTAGATTAGATTTGAATATAGATTAAACCTTATCCTTGCCTGAATTGTTTGTGCCTACAAGCAATTTGGTTAAAACTCATAAGAAGATAATCTGATGATCATAAAGAAACAAATTCATTAAAGATTAAACACAATCAGGGAGATGTACCTGTCAATTCAGAGGGCAGTGATAGAAGACTTACACTGACCCATTTGTTGGTGACATCCTTTTGTTCTCTCACCTTGGGTGCTAAAAGAGTTAGAGATTACAAATCTAACGGGAGGACAAACTGTTAACCAATAGGTCCTTTGCAATTGGTCTACCAAGCTATAGTTAGTAGATGGCACATGAATTGTTTGTCTTGACGTTCCTAGTTTAGGAATTGTGACAACAGGTGGTTTATATGATGATCCCTATTTGGATTGGGAATTAACCCCTTTAATCATGATTTGTGCTTGGCTTCAGGTTACCACGTTCAAATGTGTCGACTTATCCTTGATACATTTGATAGTGATCACATTGATTGATTAATTTTTTATGTCCAACATATTGTGTTAGAATAATTGAGAGGGGGGTGGATATGTGACCTCAAAAATAATCCAATAAATCAACCCAAAAAACTTAGTACCACAATTATAAACCTCTAGTTATCTTCATTCCTGGAAGATGTATGTGTTGAAATAAACTTATTAAATAACTACTGCTCGGAGTTCACTATAAAACCTTATTCTTAATATTTACCGATTAGCAGTCTATCATTTACCGAATTACAGTAAATAACTTAGTGTATACCGAACAATCCTATTTTAGTAATGTGTTAAGAAAAACATGAAATCAATGACTCATAAAGACATTTGACACATGGATTTTTAACATGGAAACCCTGTTAAGGAAAAAATCACTTGGGATTGGTAACCCAAAATTTTCACTCTTTTGAAGTAAGCTCGGTGAAGAGCCAACCCCATTAAAGGTTACAAACACATTGTTAAGTGCAACCTTGTTAGAGGATTTAATACTAACAGTTTATCACTTGATATCTGGCACTCACTATGCTATCTTCATGATAAACCTTTTGATACTCATTGGGATGTATCTCAATATATGAAGGATTTGTTTAGATCCTACTTGGTTAAGAGACTTCTCTGATTCTATGGTTAAACTAAAACAATATATGATTTGTTCATACATACAACTTAGACTTGCAGATTTTTAGATCTATTGTAAGCTCATAATACCTTTCTGATCAATGTTTCTTTTCAATACCTTTTCTTCACTTCTTTCATCTCAGTGATGCTATGCTTATCTATTGCTCGGTGTCCATAGAAATTTTAGCTTTGTTCTTCAGCTTAATTGATCAAGACTGTGTGAAGTCTTTCTTCACCATTATCTCTTTAGCATCCTCTTCTCTATTCACTCCCCTAATTCATAATGAATTAGTTTGTCTCTTTATAGACACAATTTCACCATTTCTAAGTCCTTGAATTTCTTGTTCTTGGTGTGATCCACAATTCTTGCCTTTCTTTCTTTAAATCTTTACTTCAGTTTTATCTCGTAGATTTCTCTTAGACAACTGGAATAAAACAGCTTTAAAACTCTAGCTTATCTCTGGCTTTAACTTACTGATGAAAACAATGTTATCAACCAGTTAACTCCATCTTTAGCTCTTGCCATCTAAGTCTTTTGTCATTTCTGAGCTTTATTTCTTTTTGGTGTTTAACTCCTTGTTAGATTGGTCTAGACTTCAGTTGTCCTCAAGCATCTCTGCTCATCAGGTTTGTTTGTCCATCAGGGTTGTCTGTCCATCGGGTAACATTGTGGTTCTTCTTGTTGGTAATGCTTTCTTGAGTTTCTTGCTTAGGTATCACTGTGAATTATCTCTCAAGTTACTCTATCCATCAAGGTGCACTGTCCATCGGTGTTTGTTGTCACTTCGTACATACTAAAATTTTATGCATTACTAATAGCATAACCTTTATCTCTTTGGTTCTTTGAATTCTTTGACACTATTTATACAACCAATCAGATTATATCAAGTTGACATCAATGAAAATACATTACATTAACTAATTTAATGTCTTGCATTAACTTTTGACAATTCGATGATCATCAACTTAACATCTTCAAACATTCAATCAGTTATAGTTCATCATATTGATCACATTATCATTATGTTAATAGGTGTAATTGACTTCATTTCCCTTTCCTTTAGAGGCTTCTCCTTTTTCATAGTTGGGAAATGGTTTATTATATACCGTGTAATCTTAATTAGATGTATGTCCTTCCACTTTTATCTTGCCTCCATTAATGAGATCATGTATAACGTGTTTGAGTTTAACACATTCAGTGGTCTTGTGTCCTTTATTCTTATGGAACTCACAATAGGCATTATCATTCCACCACCTTGGTTTTAATTATGGTTCCCATGGTTTTGAATCTTGTATAGTGATGATTTTTTTATCCAAGAGAGTCTTCAAAAGAGTCTCAAGAGGTTCTCCCAATGGAGTAAATGTTCTTTTTGGTCTAGACATCCATGGTTTACTCTTATTGGTGTCAGTGTTTTCTCTTGGTATTGTGGTTGTTACCTTAGCTTATTTTATTGCTTGTAGGATGTTTGTGAGATTAAACACAACTGGTTTAGCATTTTCATTTGAGGCTTCAACCACTCCATCATTAAAAACTATAAGAAAACTCAGGTGCAGAAACAACTTCCTACACTAATCTCTAAAGGAAATTATTGTGCAAATTCTTTTAAATCCTTACAATTTCAGATTCGTTAACTACTTTAACAAAGATATTGCAGCCATATACCATGCCTACATAAAATAGAGAATGACACAATGATTTACCCTGGGGAAAACCTTTCGGTAAAAAACCCAAGCACTCCAAAATCTGCACAATGTATTATCTTCAACACAACGGTTACAACACACTTGCAATGCAAGTTCTTTCAGGAGACAATTGACACTCAAAGACAAATCTAGTAGCACCAAATCATACCAAAAATACAGTCTTGTCCTATCCTAGTCTATAACCCTAAAAAATTCTTATATCATGCACTTTCCTTTTTAGGGCAACTTCCAAAGATAGCCGTATTAGGGTTTTACCATTCTCCGAGAAAATAGGAACCCAAAATTTTTTTTCAGGGCAATGCCCTGAACCCCACGATTGTAGAAGAGTGTATAGTACTCAACTCTATCAGTTTCCACATGTCTTGCATGGCTTCACCCATCATTGAATCTTCTATAAATAGCTCTTACGTGTCATAGGAATCCATCATAACTATTTCAGCCATGATCTCCTTACACACAATTCAAGATGCTCACACATCAAGTTGAGTGACACATCAACATGCCAACTAGACATGTACACTCACACTTAATTACATTATTTGCAAGAACTACATTTTATAAAACAAATAATAAGAATAGGAATTATCCAAGGTTGACACACCTTATTCCTAACAAAAACATTTTTGTTCTTGTTCCACCATTTAGGTTTGTTGTTATAGTTGTTAGAGGATTTATTGTCAATTTGGAGTGTGATCTCCCCTTTTTTTACCATAACATCTTTAGAAAGAATGGCGTTCTTTATCATTTTGTCAAAACTAGGAGAATCTTGCATTTGTAGAGCATAGTTCATTTAAGGTAATAGGTTGTTGACAAAGATTTTCATCTTTTCAGATTCGGGTATTGGTCTTGAGTACCTTGAAAATATTCTCCTCCATCGTTGCAAAAAGTGTGTGAAAGATTCACCTGTTGGTTGTTTTGTGTTGCGAAGATCCATCATGGTGACATTGTGTTGTATGTTGTAGGAGTAATGTTGGACAAATCTTTGAATCAATTCCTCAGATTTTTTAACACTTGGTGTTAGTTTAGAGAACCATTCCATAGCATTTCCGCCTATACTTTCTAGAAATAGCCTCATTAAGTATGTCAGTTCGTGCATGTATTCTATTCTTAGGGCACAAAATTATCATACATGGTCATGTGGATTTGTTTCTCCCATGTATTTTTTGTATTTGGGTCATGCCATGTTAGGTGGAAATGGAACCATGTTTATGCTCTTGTCAAAAGGAAACAAACATATGTGCTCCAAGGTGTATTTCTTCCTAGGTTTAGCCTTCTCTTTCTTGAGTGTTTTAAGTTCCATTTGCATTTGATATAGTTGTTTTGAGAGTATGGAAATAGGTTTGTGTACTTCTTGATCTTTCAATATCTCAACATCATAGTCTTTAGGAAGTTTAACTCCAAGAGAAGCTAAGTGAAGGAAGTTTTTTTCTTTGTCTTCTCCAATGATTTTTTCCAAAGTCCTTTGAAACTTCCTACTTTGTTTGAGTTTGCCATGATTTATTTCTTCTTAACTTTCCCTTTCATCATGGTCTTTGTTATATTCTTCAAAGGAAGCACTCCATTCATCATTAGGTGCATCCATTTCAGGTGAGTCTTGATCACAAAGGGGATTTCAAGATGTCTTTCCTTGTTTAAATTTAAGTAATCTTGGAGGTCTCTCTGAATCGTCAACAAGGTATTGTTTAATTCATGTGTTAACCATGAAAGAAATGTCTCAACTTTGTCAAAATCTTTCCAATTGTGTCAAAAGGGATTTCCAAATTGTCCAAATAGGTGTGTCCAAGTTGTGAAACGTAAGTGTGATTGTTTGTAGTGATTGATTCTAGTGTCAGAGGGTTAGAATGCCCTAATAGTGAGCTGGGAGCCAAGAATATTTGTTGAATGAAGATAAAACATGATTTGGGATCAATTGTGATAATCCTAAATGACATGCAAGGTAGACTTCCAATTAGAGTGAGAAACAATGACAAAGGGACCAGAAAGAACATGACCAGACTGAAGAGCCAAAAGGGTATCCAAAATTGTAGAGTTTTTGAGTCTGACATGTGTGCAAGTACCCTTTGTCCTAGATGCGACTGACAAAATGTGAACCTATATTTTTAGGATGTGATCTTGTTCTTACTAAATGCGAGCTTGTTTACTAGATGTGAGACAAGATTAACCAAAAGAAAGCTTGTTTCCCACATGCAATCTTGTTTCCTAAATGCAAGCTAGGATTGACCAAATGTGAGCTTATGATGGGTTTTTCTAATTTTTTCCAATTGGTCTCAGAAAATGTGAAATTTTTTCTGATTCTAGGGTTTTTCTGATGAAGTTTAGAGTGTTTTTAAACAACATAGATGTCTATGAGTGTCAAAATTTTGATTGTTTGAGGGTATTTATCTTGTACTAGTACATTTGAGGCCTCTTTTTGATGGCTATACATCTCTTTTCTGACACTTTCCTGTCAGCCTAGCGACAGAGACCAGTGTTGCAGTTTTGGTGTCAGAATTAATGACGGCTATGCCGTCTATCATTATTAATTGTGATGGTACTAACTATCGCAATACAAGATGGCTATGATGGTTACCATGTTGTCATTACATATTTTAGATGTCGCTATTATGACACACAGGTGTTGCATCTTATGTGTCACTATTACGACACGTAAGCATCGCATATCATCTGTCACTATTATGACATGTAGGTGTTGCATAGTATCTATCACTTTTTTAGATGTGCGACAAATTTTCTATACATGCGACATCAAGCTGTCAGTAATTTTGTGACAGCTCGACATCGCAAGTATAGCAAATTCATCACACGTCTAAAAAAAGCAACATCTACGTGTCGCAATATGAGCTGGCTATAATGGTAATCATGCTATCGTTACATTTTATCTATCACTATAATGACACCCAGGTGTTGCAGAATGAGTGTCAAAATTACAACAGATGTTTGACGAATTTTCTATACATGCGACATCAAGCCGTCAACAATTGTCGATGGCTCGATGTCACATGTATTTTTTTAGTGTCTCTTTAGAGTTTTTAAGAGTTTCTCTTTGTTTCAAGAATAGTTTAACATTCTCTAATTAACAAGGCCAACCACGTGAAGGTGGAAGCTCATCTGGCCCCTCCTAGGAAACTCTTATGACCCTTTACGACACTTTAAGATCTCTAAGATGTATTCTTAGGGATCGTAAAGGGTCATAAAGGGTCATAAGGGATCCTAGGACACAACAGCTGAGAAACATAAATGTAGGCATCATGGTCACAATTGTTTGGAGACACAACATAATTCAGTGGTATACCTAGACGATGCAATGCAACCACTACTCCTCCAGTTCTAAGTTGGCACTGCATGATCCAAAAGACATAGATAAGGAATAAATTTAGAGAGCAGAGGACCATAATAACCAAAATAATATACCTCCACTCTCTAAATTTATTCCTTATCTATGGTTTTTGGATCGTGTAGTGCCAAATTTGAACTGGAGGAGTAGTGGTTGCGTTGCATCGTCTAGGTATACCACTGAATTATGTTGTGTCTCCAAAAAATTGTGACCATGATAGCTACATTTATGTTTCTCAGCTTTTGTGATATCTATATTTATGTTTCCCAGCTATCGTGTTTATGTGCATGTTATTTATGTGTTTGGCTTCTCTCCCTCCTCCAAAATAAGATTTTCCCACTCTGAATCGAGAATGCATGTGCAGATGCGTAGAATATATAGTGTTAGAAGGCCTCAAATGGGCATAAATTCAATGTTCTCCTGGTTGTTTATAAAATTTGAAACAACCATAGAAGAATGTTTTATAAACCACCGGTGCTGCATGGAACTGCATAGGATCGTCACCAAAGGGGGTTTCAGATCAGAGAACTCCCTTTCACTTAATAATTATGAAGCCATCAATGATATACTAATTGTTTAGGATTGTAATTTTCCATTGATGGCTTCAAATTACCAAGAAAAAGGTGTACAAAAGACTTAGCAGCCTCCAGAGCCTTTTCCTTGAATGCATTATACCCCTTTTTCTTGACGGATTCATCTTCTTGCTGAAGAGTCCAACTGGAATTTTTCCTGAAAGTTTGTTTAGGTTGAAGTAAAAAGGGAAAATCTCTTATTAAAGTATTGTTATAATGTGGATAGCAAGGATCACCCAACAAATAAAACAAGAACAGAAACAATGCAACTTAAAAGTAGAAGACATACAGACATGTCTAGTGATCATATTGTGCTGAAGTTGGCGCCTGATGCTGCTGTAATGACTACCGACAATAAATTTTGCATCACTACCTGATTTCATTGAAGTGTTGACTCAGGGTTGAATCTAGTATGCTCCTGTATGATCTAGAACCTGCAAGGAAGGTCAAGATGGGGTTAGATCCAAAGGATCTAAGCAATGCATGGCACCCTATTACTGGTCCTCATCTACAATTATGCATGTGCATAGTCAAGCCATACACTTCTCCTTGCCTCTCTATTTCCCGCACCTAAATATACGGCTAACCAACTAGATGCATGATATAAAATTCATAGTTTATTACATACAAGATTGTAAGATAAGCTACATCAACAACTTAGCTAAATCAATCATAAGGTATTTAAAAATAGTATCGTAAAGAGATGCAAAATATGTAAAATACTGGTAAGGGGTGGCAAGATCAAGGAAGAACTCAAAAGTACAAGACCTAAGGGCCAAACCTAATGCCTCAGGGGCTCATCATAGATGGCCTTGCCTACGTAACTTGTAGAGACATCATAGTTCAGGTTTAACTTTAAAACTAGTCTTTTAAAGGATGGTAGAAGTGGTATCAATCCTCTTTATCCAAAGGGTATCAATGGCATTTCTCTTCACTAGAATCGAGGGTGCAAAAGTTTCTCTGAATCGTTTGGGTATAGCACTCAATTTCTATACCAAATCGATGAAGAGCAACATTTTGCACCCCTTATTCGATTGAAGGTAGAGGACATTGATCCCCTTTTGATAAAGAGGCTTCAAGAAAGATACATGGTATTCTATCATTTCTACCCAAAAAGCATTACCAAGGAAAAAAGAGAAAGCAATAATTAGTAGTGTCCAAAAAAAAGGCAAAATCACAGCACCATAATGCATAAGGATATTATGTTTCATAGCTGTCGTGTTTATGTGCATGTTAAAGGAAGAACTCAAAAGTACAAGACCTAAGGGCCAAACCTAATGCCTCAAGGGCTCATCATAGATGGCCTTTCCTACGAAACTCGTAGAGACATCGTAGTTCAGTTTTAACTTTAACTTTAACAATAAACAATTAGAGATACATACAATTGAATACAACATGACATGGAAGTAATGAATAACACACCCTTGAAGAGAGAGATATGGTACTTTTTCAATGTAGAAAGTGGAAGTTGTTATTGGTCAATCTAGATCAATTGGGTCCGCTACAACCTCATGATATTGAGCTTGTGTTTAGGCTATGATAAGGAATACACACGTGTCCATGGTAGGATAGAGCATCTATGATCCCTTGGAAATTCTTTCCTATTAGTAATGGTAGGATGTCATATTTATGTTCTAAAGCTTCTTTATCCAAAGGGTATTAATGGAATTTCTCTCTTCACTAAAATTGAGGGTGCAAAAGATGCTTTGTGCATCATTTGATAATACCACTCAATTTCTATACCCAATGGATGCAAAGAAACCTTCAACACCCCTTATTCTATTGAAGATAAAAGACATTGATCCCCTTTTGATAAAGAGTCTTCAAGAAAGATAGATGGTATATATCCTACTGATTCAACTTGGAAAGCATTCCTAAGGGAGAAAGAGATCACAAAATCAATAACTAATCAGTAACAACAATGAAAATAATGAATAAGTATTCCAACATAATGAATAAGTGGGAAAAATACATAAGGCATTGAAAACTAGTTTCGTAAAGAGATGCAAACTATGTAAAATATTGGTAAGGGGTGGCAAGATCAAGAAAGAACTAAAAAGTACAGGACCTAAGGGCTAGACCTAATGGCTTAGGATTTCATCATAGGTGGCTTTGCCTATGTAACTCGCAGAGACATTGTAGTTTAGTTTTAACTTTAACTTTAACAATAAAAAATTAGAGCTACATACAACTGAATACAACATGACATGGTAGTAATGAATAACCCACCCTTGAAGAGATAGATATGGTACTTTTTCAATGTAGAAAGTGGAAGTTTTTATTGGTCAATCTAGATCAATTGGGTCCACTACAACCTCATGAGATTGATCTTGTGTTAAGTCTATGATAAGGAATGCACACGTGTCTGTGGTAGGATAGATCATCTATGATCCCTTGGAAATGCTTATCTAGTAGTAATGGTAGGATGTCATATTTATGTTCTGAAGCTTCTTTATCCAAAGGGTATCAATGGCATTTCTCTCTTCATTAAAATCAAGGGTGCAGAAGATGCTTTGCATCATTTTGGTATACCACTTAATTTCTATACCCAATGGATGCAAAGAAACCTTCTGCACCCCCTATTCGATTGAAGATAAAGGACATTGATTCCCTTTTGATAAAGAGTCTTCAATAAAGATAGATGGTATATATCCTACTATTTCTACTTGAAAAGCATTCCCAAGGGAGAAATAGATCACAAACTCAACAACTAGTCAGTAACAATAATGAAAATAATGAATAAGTATGCCAACATAATGAATAAGTGGGCAAAATACATTGATCCAATAACAGAAAATACATTACAAATTCCAAGCTTATGGTCTCAATGAAATAAACAGTGTATAAAACAATATATGGTGCATGACAATAGCAAGCATAATATGACAACAATAACATTGCATGATGCCTGAGCTCAAATTCAAAATAGTAAGTCTATTAATGTATGATCTAATAGAAGCAGCCTCATTGATCATTACCTTTGACTCTGTAAAGAGTTATTATTATCAGTGATGTAAAAGGCACTATTTGCAGTAGCAGGTGTTGTTTTTCCACCCTCTCCTTGACTTGTAACTATTTCAAGCTTTCCCAAACTTCCTTTTACCCTCTTCATTGAATTTTTTCCTTTACCTCCCAAGGACTTTGGCTCTGCATTTGTGTTTTGTGCAACTGAAGTCTTTCCACAGAAAGTTGATATCAAATTTCCATTCAAAACATTTCTTAAAAGATTAAAACATTAACAACTGAGTGATAAAAATTCTTATGATCATTTTCCATATAATTACTGCCTACAAAATTTCAGTAATTACCATTACAACATCTGTAGGATT